>QXVX01003056.1:36736-93486 GCA_013436065.1 Halocynthia aurantium
CCCCCCCCCCTGTCCCTCGTTTTTCATTTAGTGTAATAGAAAGTGACATAATTTCGAGCGTTGATCCGCGAAGGCCCTCTTTCCACGAGGTACAGTAATGATTAAATATTACCGGACAGGTTGATTTGATAGTACTATTTTATCTACAGTTTTTACGGTTAAATGAGGTTCTTAATAATCTTTAATACCGTATTAAACTTTGACTACCGTATGGTTCAATAGGTAAAACAACTGGAAATCTTTACAAGCTCATCAAGTAAAGCGTCAGATATAGGGGACATCGTCGAAATTACTGCTGGGGAATATATAAAAAGTTTCAAGTCCGCGACAGTATTTTATTCGTACAAGATCTTGTATTATCATCACCAAGAATATTCATACCTTATACTTATGTATACACGAAATAAATCCAGTATTACTGCCATACAACTGACCTTATAGACAAAGACGTAGCTAAGCATATATCAAACCATTAAAACATGTTTCACAAATAGCTCAGTAGTCTACTGGGGATTTCACACAAATAAATGCCTCCTAATCTTACCTTGCAATTCCATACTTGTACCATGCCAAACACAGACTGTTCCCCCCTCGTTATAAGTTAAAAGATATAAGTTCGTAAATACTACTCATAGAACAAAATTAAATCGAAACAATTCCCAAAAATCTGTAACAAGAAAACTGACAATCAACCAATGATAGCAGATAGAAAGATAAAAAGCCTTTCCTACACTTTCGCTTTACGAATAAAGCACTAGAGTGACTAGACCTATAGATCCGAAGTAACCTAGAGACAATGTAGGAAATACTCTACTACAGTACAAGCGCAATGATTTTTTACCCGAACGAAAATGGATGTCGTCACGATGACGCCAAATACGTAACGACTTGCTTGAGTAATTTCTAGTGCTGGAGATATTCAAGCGGATATTTATATCCGATTTTCAGAGAGACCTATATCCTTAACCAATCGCGTTCTTACTGAAGTCACCGAATAAACATTTCAGTTATCGTATTTATAAACCGTCACGCCGTTACATAATTTAATTTTATTGCACCGTCACTTGATTTTAGGGAATAAAGGCGCTCAATCGCCCCGGAATACTTCACTCTAGTCGATAATTCAAAGGGTAAGCAGTTGAAGTGAGGAATTGAATTAATATCAAGTGCACTCAGAGCAGAACCTGATAGCTCATGATTTACAAACTGAAAGCCGTTTGAAAATCAAATCAAAATGTAACTGCTTCACTATATTATTCCCATTATGCCATTTAGCTGTGCCAGAAATAATCCACTTGCGGTCGTGCACCATGACGCATGAGAACGATTGTTGCCTAATATTGAAGAGGTGTGAGTGGAAAGGAATGATAGAAACTGACATTGATGTACGACTGTCACTCTTATTTCAATACATTCTTCAAATGTAAGTAGAATAAAAATGACACACGCTGGTAGTATATTGATCGCAGACGGAAACCTGAATGATAGTTGGACGGATATAAATAGCTCGTCTTCCACGGAATGGAAAATAAATACAATCGAGTTCTGGCGACCGAACTGGATTCCTCTTTAGAAATATAGTGACACTGAATACCCGATATTTTATACTACTGTACTCAGTATACCAATAAATATTCCGCGCAAATGGGGTTTTACCGTCATTCAAATTTAAACGGTATAGCATAGATGTATCGTGAGCCCCCAAGCGGACGCATACTAAGGAACATATATGGAGTGTGTCTGTGAATTTGAGAATTTTCGAACAGTATGGGGTCACCAAGTTCAAGCCGATATATCCTCATATTATTGACTATTGTTTTACATATAATTAAACATACCCCTGTACAAAGGTAAAGCTGAAAGTAGGTATGCAGTACAGGTACCATATCGACACACTTTACTGTAATTAATCATTCTGTTATTGTAGGGCAATATCAAAATCATCACTGCAATTGGGAAATAAGTGCTACTTTATAGAAAAAATATATTTATACTACGACAACATGAACTACATCTATTTCTACCTTTATTTCATCATACAGGATGGAGGCCTACATGCCTCTAAAAATCCCTGTAACAAAGCACTCCTACTACAATACACGCAGCTAAGGTAAACTTACTCAACCTAAACACCTGATTTTTAGTAACCATTCCATTCTTATTTGCCGACTTTTTATCGTGTTTGATCTCGTGCACTTCGTTCCAGTAATCTCCGTGAGCCTATTCATAAATTTATAAAGCTAGGAAGCTATTTACTACTGACGTCATAGTGCAAACTACCGGTATATAATTAACCGAGATATAGATAAAAAAATACTTCATAACATATTTGGCGTACAGGTCGACGATATAAACAAGGTTTATTCAGGCGGTTGGACATTGAAAGAATTTTTACAATCTCTACAGAGACGGTGACAGAAGATAACTACAGTGCGACGAAAGGTTATTCCAAAAACTTTAATCTCTACAACTATAATTATCTACTTCAAGGTGGTCCAAGTTTACCAGCATCGGTGGCTGAAGTTCGCGGGTCACATATAGGGTGACTCCATATTAACTAAGCCAAATTTAGGCTGATTTCGAGATAATTAATTTAAGCAAAAGCATACTTCAGTATTTTCGTACATAAATTAGAAGCCATCACACCTAAAGCTGAATTGTTCAATTGAAATTACGAATAGAGTATGGACTACTAGTCTCTGAAAAACTTCCTTACTCTCCGGGCAGCAGTGTGTAGGGAAGGGGGAGCTACAGTTGGACTATCCTGATCTATTTTATCATCTCCGTTCCTATTTTGGTCATAATTGAGGGAAATTAAGATAATCTGAGCACGGAAGTTTTCATCATTACGTAGCGGATGTGTGTACACTATTCTCTCTCCCCTTCTCTGCATATATATACTCAATGGGGATGGGACAAAAAATCTTGGTTCAAACTCCACAACATTGCACAGGGGAGTCATAGCAATACCGAAGTATCCGAATAAAATCCAGAGAACGGCTAGATAATAGTAACGACCGTATGAACGTTAAAACGAGCAGAATACACGTAAATTATACACACACGGTCATCAACCTTATAAAAAACGTCTATGTCCTAGGCCGTGACGGTGTTATTGATCACATTATTCGATTGTAACTATTTTTTGCACGATAGATGGAACGTTACGACATATATCAACTGTATATCAGCTTCACCTACATTCTCACGGGGATTTTAGACCAGGCCCTGCCCGCGGTAGGCGAAGTGATGATTAATGTTTTTTTCAACAGTTTATATCCACCAAATCAACCTACAATATAGCTGTAACAAACATGTTTACGACAGGGAGTGTTTTTTAAGGTTGGTCAGCAATACCCAACAACAATAGCAGCAACGGAATGATGATCATTTCGAATATAACAAAATATTACAATAATACAGACACAATTGTCACACAGCAGATGAAAGCCTAAAGCGTATTTTAGGAAACGTTAAAGAATAAAACTCGTTCCAATCGCAAAATAGAGGCATATAAAAAAGTATATATACAAATATATATTTCTCAAGGGACGGGTGTGGTGGGAATGTTCCTTTAAATATAGCCTGGTGATCTCAATGCAGTGTGTTAATAGTGAATTTGAGAGATTTATTATTATCCGACACAGTTTAATGTCAAAGATATTTTCAGTGCTTGCTTGAAACTAGTCATCATCCTATAATAGTCAAAACGTTGTTGGTGTCTGCGGTTAATAATTAATTTGAATTTTTAATACCGCTATTATCGAACTTTCAAAAAATGAAGATGAATTTTGATTTTTGTTCAATGTTTTATACCGCTAGTATTCATCAAGAGTTCATCTTATATTGGCATCTTTGATTAGACAATGATCTAAAGTCATATCCTCATTTGAATTAGCTGGGAATAAACAACACTAAATCTCACAAGCTAAAGCCTATCTGTAATTTCCACAAATATTCACTGATAAAGCTTTTTCCTGTTTTAAGAATCAGTTTATACGTTGAGTTGTTAAAGATAAGTTTCTATCACGGAACAAATATTGTTTACTTCGCTAAAAAAGGCAGCGTTGCCAGCAGTGGGAAAAGACAGTTTAATATTCAAAATCTGTGGTCAATTGTTGATCAACAATAATTAGATAACTCAGAATAACTAATAATAGCTGGCTGCAAGTAATCATGCTGCTCTACGGATGTAAATCGGAACGTATACACTTGTTTCTGAAACTGCTGGGAAAGGAATCCGGAAATGACTTGCTATCATTGTCAAGATGCTACACTAAATATAGAGCAGGGCAGAAACTGATTCATTCCACTTTGATCTAAATATACTTTGTACAAACTGTATTTGACCTACCGCAGTTACTGTAGCTCATAATAGAGCTAAACACAAACTACTGTAAATGTAATTACTAAATGTGCGTACTGAGCATTAATTGAGGCTCTGTCTGAATAAAATCAATCTATGATCGCATGATCATGACTGAAACTTTGAATCATCTAAATGCAGAGCGATAATAATGGTATAATGGTTTAGCCATCTTCCTATCACATGGGTATATATAACGCGTTTCTTGAGTTAAGCTCACGACTATAAAGTTCAATGAGCGATGCTGCTATAGAGCAGTGTATCTCAACCTGTGGTCTGCAGACCATCAAATGGTCGTGCTAGATGTGCTATGAGTTAGTGTCTCTATTTCCCTTACCCAAAAGGTTGAGAAGCACTGCCATACAGAGAGAACACTAATGTTCACACTCTGAAGAACTTCAACGACACTGGGGCAAAAATATAACAGTACAATAGTTTGGAGAAGTCAGTGGGGCCCTGGCTCAAATATAATATATCGCCTCTTTGCTTATGCTCTGGCCTCCTATCTCGTTACCAAATTATTTTACTAAAATACACTACAACGCTAATACAGTACTTACAGTTTCCAGGCCAAGCAACACAAGTAGAGGAATAGTGGTGAGGCCGCCTTGAATCCATTCATCCAACGTGACGTTGCCGTCACCGTCAAAGTCGATTTCATGAAGCATTTCTTGGAGAATCTGATATTATAAAGAAGAAGCGCATTATATTATCTTTCTCTGAATAATTGCCATTGATCTAATTAACGTCGGCGACAAATCACAGAATCCCACGCTCTAGCGCCACCTTGCGCTTACGAGTAAATCCTATGATATAAACAAGATAAAATAAAAGGAATCTACGTGTTTATTTCAATTTCAGTGATACTTGCCTAACATAAACGTTTTGAATCGTACATTAAATGGAACGTCTTTATTCAATGACATGCTGTACTTAACTTGTAAACACTGGGCTGTAAATACTAATTATTTTACGCGCAACATATTTGTTCTATTAGTAAACCGAAGTTCTGTTAGGTTGATGTAAAACATTAACCGTCTACTATCAAATTCTCGGATTAAGACTAGCTGTGGAAACGTATATCGGTAGCGTCTCGTATTTCACCCCTTAACCGTCCCCATCCACGCCCCTTGCGTGACAGGTTTGACGACAGCCGTACAAATAACTAGGTAAATTCTTCACCGGAAACCACAAAGTGTCACAAGGAAAGCTTGAAGATGTCGCCACGCACGCTAGGTTAATTTACGTCACTGCGGTTGCGAACTCCCAATTGAAATATATAGATTTAGGTTCTTGAAAAGGTTACACACGTAATAAGTTCTTGTGCAAATACAACAACGCCACAATAATAGTTCGTGTGTAAATACAGCAACGTCTCAGATCCAATGGAAGTAATAAATCGAGTGGAAAGTTCAACATTCAAGTTTTGCTATTTACAAACGTGGAACAAACGTGTTTGTTTTTCCACTGCTATATTTCCATTACTCTTCTTGCGCCTCATTACCCTTTCCAATTGCAGTAAGCGTTCCAACGTAAACGCCATAAACAATGCGTATAGTTCATTTCAGACTTTGTGGTTTCGGTTCAATAGTTTAAGATCATTTGTTGCGTGTCCGTGTTCGTTTCGTGACGTATGTGGCAATTTGTTTGTTACAGGTTACTGAAAGTAGTTTCCGTATTACTTCCGGAAAGTATGACCAAATTAACATGTATATTAAAGGAAAATGGTTTTCAAGTTTGGACGAGGTGTATCCCCAATAGCATAAAAATATAGATACCATATTTCATCGAATAAATGTGATCGGATTCATTCCGTTTGTCAGATTTTTGGAAACGAACAAGCATTATTAACAAATCTTAGTAAAATGCATTACATTACTAAAAATATGCACAGGGACCGCTCCCTAGCGGACGTGTGAAAATTACCTAACTATTTTATTTTCGATTGGATGCTTACGCTAAGTTATTTGAAGGCTTACCCAGGCAGTGGCGGGTTCATCTGTTAGTATATAAATGTATATCAATACAAGCGCCCTTGAAACTCTTCTGCGCCCGTTGGTAATTATCAAACTTACAGTTTTGTGTTGTTGAATACATGTCGAATGATGGGAGTGTGGTACGACACGATTCATGAAATCAATATATGATAAATATTAATCATATTTATTGAAATTAATTACATATCAAATAGTGTATCGTATATTTTTTCTACAGGACACGACTGGCACGGGCCTTGCCCGCCAGCCAAGATTAGACAAAATATGATATCTGCCCCGAATCCTAAACTAGTTATTTGTTTCTAATAAATTACTTACGGGTCTCAGTTCTGTGACGTCCCATCCAAGATACTCAGCACAATGCATCATTTGGTTGACAATTCGTTCCATTTCCTGAAATGCAAAAACTTTTTCATTTCAGTAGAGATCGAAAAGGTCAGCTAATTATAGGTAATGGAGTTGAAAGGTACAGGTTGAAAGAAAAAAGAAAGGCTGGGACATACCAAGTAGTAGGCCGAACTAGTTGGCAAAATTACTGAATAATGAATGCTTAAGAGGAAAAAAAAAGGTTCTCAGTGTTCGGAATCATTAATATTGTAAAAAGGTGGAAGTCTTATCTTAATAATAATGGATGAAAAGGAGTACGTTCTTCCTTCAGTTTATAAATAGCTCTCGTCGTCAATAATGCATAATTGTATTAGAAGTTAATTGCATTGTCCGGGTTACTAATCAATCGATTTCGTAGAACTTTACACATAATTGGAAAATTGAAATTTCTATTTTCGCTGGAGAAAATGGCGACCATCAATGGCAACAAGCTCTATTCCGCAGCTAATCTCGAAATTCGTAAATGCAGCTGTGTCTCAATTGTCGCGGTTTGGATCAGGGCATGAATATTTAATCAAGGTGAAACCGAAAAGAGTTATCTTTTTGTCAGGACGTGCAATGTAATGTATAGAAAAAAATATGTCTCCGGTAGGGACTGAAAATGGTCGAAAATCGATTTTACCGGCATAATCCTGCAAGAACCAAAGGGCAACGGATGAACAGACTGAGGCAGGGCGAGATCCCAATAATTGTAAATGGTTCATTGCTGATTCGCGATTAGACAATCAGTTATAATATTATTCTGGGTAGATGGTCTGCGCGGTCAGATAAGTCATGCATAACTAAATTTACGATATCATTCAACGAAATTAAGTGACAAGTGCTTAAAAGCTGAGTTATCTTCCAATGCACAAAGCATATTCTGCATCCCCAATCGAATCTATAGAATGATCTCAGTTTGTTCAGTTAGTTTGTTTGTTTATTTTGAAACATAGTAGCCATTTCTCAAGGGATATGTACCAAATTTGGCACAGGGATACAAATGCATCCCATAATATTACACGAACAAGAATAACACGACACCTTCCTGGTCCAGAGGGAATGATATGCTACTGAGGACTCGAGGACTGAGGAAAAATTAGAATCTGGACAAACACCGTTATGAGCCTATCCTTAGCGAGGGCTTACGATTCCGATATTCAATATTACGATTTAAATATTGATATTGTATAAAGAGTGCAAATACTAAATGAGAATGGGATCATTTCTAACGTCCCTGGCTCTAACTTGACGAAGCCTAGAGCGACGCTACGATTGCGTCTCGATACTGCTGAGAATCTAGCGTTATCGCGGAGATCGATTTCGGGAGCAGCGTCGGTGTAATCAAATTATAACTGACGGGTTTTAAACAGGTAATTGACGCAGAAAAGAAAATAACAAGTGGCGCACAACCGACTTCAATTATCTTCGTTACACTACGAGTTTTGAAAAGACGAAGAAGAAAGCGCTAGATAATTAAAGTATAATGTTTGTTTACGATGCGCAATCACGAAACGTAAACGTGATCGACAAACCGAACGTGCCTATTCATAAAATTCTCGTAATCAATGCATAAAAGATTGACTTGAAAAGAGTGAATTATCTATAGGCGTCTATCAACTTATTTGTCGGTTACTGATAGTCAGTTTCACACAACTCATTTGAAGTTCATTTCAAAATCACCTCTATTGTTATGCAACATTTTAGCATTAGCAACACCAGCGCTAAGTTTCTGACAACATTTGAATTGGCTTACAATATGAACTAGTAAAGATCAGACAATACCAGTCTGTCAAAAATGTGATTATCGATGCTTATTTTCACCACGTCCCATGACACAGATTTCTTGAATGTCATAGCCATGGTCTCTTGAGGGACTGATGATATCATTTTAAATATATACTAACTTTTTAACCAGCAAGATAGGACATATGCATCCTGTACTTGAAATTGACTAACAATGTAGATATCAGTAAAAGTTGCAGGAATTCCATTAAGTGACTGAAAAGTCTTTATTAAAGGTATTTTTACCTTACTGTCCAGCTGTCCGTTTTCGTCAGTGTCATACAACTTGAACACAACTGTAGAAAAAAACAAAAATTAACTTTTGAAATGAACAACATACACAGACATCACACACATATATATATACATGCCATCTATAGCTACAATCAGCCAAGACACTGTTAGTATTTTGATTATATTTTATTGGTGAATATGATAGTAATTTTATACTGTTCTATTATTCATGCAGCTGAATGCCTTTAATCATATTGCCCATGGCCACCACATTCTGTTTATACTTTTCACGGTGTTCCAGAACGACAGCATGGAAACCATATCCTATTCAGCAACAGCAGTATGATATAGATTATTCATTTTACTGCTATCGTATCATGGGAAATTCAAAGCACTGACGAAGCCGCCAACATTACATGTTGCCTTTTGCATCTGTCGTACCCCAAATTTGATTGTGCATACTTAAAGTGTGTGAAAAAATCAAAGAATATGTCTTATGATAATGAGAGGTGTTGGATTATACAGTGCGGAAATGGTAGGCACCCATGAGGATATAAATTGTGTGGAAACCAATGATATCATATCCAGCTGCGCTGTCATTTATAAATACTGAACTTCGAGAACGATGTATATAAAATTATATTTACATTGCAATTTATCCTCTGGTCGGCCACCTTCCAATAGCGATAAATAACAAACGATGTCTTTAAGATGAACTACTTCGTCTTCCGAAGGAATCTGATCAGGGTTTGTCACTCTTGGAGTCGTAATAAGTCTCGGTGAGATGGTCTTTGCCGCAATGTTGCCAGGTAGAGTAACTAGAACGAGAAAGAAAAAACAATTCTATGAATTATGATTCATTCCAGAAATGACTTTTCGTTTGCAATTATCCCTCATCGTTAAATGAATAAATTCAATGAACGTTAGCAGCGGTTGTAACAACATAGGACCGAATGAGAATAGGAACTACGGTAATGCAAAAGTCCATTTGCCAATGGTTGTTGAAGAACAATGTTATCGTTTTGGATAATCGTGCGATTAGCGAATATGGTCCAAGGCTCAACGTACCTTTTTCCGTCGTTCGTGAATTATTTATTACGAGAAGAGTTCGTAAATGTCACAGGGTTTTTATGTGGACAAACGGAGAGGCGATGAAAGCATATTACCCAGTGAAACAACGCAACTAACTCCAGAGGATTAGCGCAGTATTCTAACCTCATTTTAGGAGTGTGAAGCATTGTATACAGCTGTAACAATGTGAATTCGAGAATGCATGTTTACAAAAAAACAGAATTATTGTAAGTCGCCATTATCTCAAGTTTGATATTCATCAAATCTATAAAGATAGGTCATTGTTAATTCCAAAACGTTACACTGCAAGTGGGCGGCAAATGTACTAAACGAAATAATATTTTTTTTCGATACCAGATAAATTTCGAGATGTTTGCAATGGTGAAGTATTTGAAAAATTTTATAGTTCATAAAATAATGCCGTTTATAATACACTTATACAGCAAATGTTAATCCTTTCAAATATTCACTTAATTAAATCCCGTTTCAACCATGATCTCGAATTATTACTAATATGGCGTCGCCAAATCATTTCTGACAGTTTAGGTGAGGAAATAATCTGAAACAGTAATCATATTAAAATGATCAGCTTGAAATAGATTAGGTAACTATTCTTTCAAATGCAAATCACATTTTAATTTACTACGAATTGAATTAGTTTAAGCTGGCGTCCACGATTATTCCTATATATAACTTCAATCTGTTCTCGTAAGATCGATAATATATATTGAATGGAATCGAAGGTAGAAAATGGACCTTTCGATTCGCCAAGCTTCCAATTGGACTGCAGTCCGTTAAATTACAAATAAATAGTTTGAAGGAGGGAAATAAAATTGCATTAAATCATTGCATCAGTGAGACATTGAAGGTCACTTGCAATCATCCCTTGTACATCAAAGACCGTAGGAAGAAAGTTTGAAAAGATTAATCAAAAACGCCACATTATAAATCTGAGGGAGTTACTTGGGAGTAAACACATACGTAGCGAAATTTCGTCAATAAGTAAAATTTTGATACAATATTTCGAATTAGGAGAAATTTTTCAGGTGAATCAATTTTCATTCGAGCAGTTGGATAATACTGCTTATGAGGCGCTGTCCAGTCCCAATAAATCAACGTCAACAGAAAAAGTCGTAAATCTTTTCACATGGTAATTTCATGACCGACTATTTTATGACCGTCTTTATTGGAGAGAAAAAGATACCTTGGACACTATTTAACAGTTATAGGTTATAGTATAACCATTGCTCGACGCCCGAATGCCGAGAGACGATAGCATTGTAAGAATTTTCGTGAATGTGAAATGTATGAAGCTCTGCTATAGCAATATAGTGCTGAAGAAGTAGTACGGAAAGAGTGTGGTTATGAACTAGGAGGATGATTAAAAATCCATACTATTCATGTAAAAATTATTTGCATAGGCAGAGATGATGTTGCCTAAATGGGAAATGGGTAGATAGCACATATATTGAAGATGGACAGCTGTTCATTTATATCTTAATAAGACAAGAGCGATAGTTTTTTTTCCAAGTCTTGTAATACTTTCAGAAGCATAATTCACTCGTAAATCAAAAATTTGTTAATCAAAGTACATTGGTACTAGTTAATGGGAGGTGGTTGATGAGGCACCAACAGCTGACATTTATGCAGCAGTTTATGCAAAATAATTCAGACAGTTCATTCTAGTTCATTTGCTGTATAGAAACATTTCACGCCGAAAAGAGTGTTACTATTGATTATATTTTATTTGAATGAAGCGTAATGTTCTTACTTTTAGGTACAACTAAAGTGTTTGGTCTATCTTCCTTCAATGAGACGAAAGCTGATGTATCAGGGGCGGCGGAGAGTGGCCGGGTGGTGTTAGAGCAAACTTTCACATCGGTATCTGGAAAAGTTCTGGCATTAGAAAGCGCTATAAATAATAATAAAGTAAAATACTCGATTACGCAATGGGAAAGTCATGCATTGTATTCAGAATGAGTAAAATCACTGTATTCAGACATACAACAACAACAACAACAAATATGTATATATAGTGGCTTGGAGTCTACTAATGACGTTCGCAGCAAATGTAGAGAAATATATAATTTATTTATACTGTACAGTATATGAGACCCCCCGGGAATGAATCAGATAACGCAGATGTAGGGGAAAATACAGGTAATAATGAATCCTAACGTTTGTATTTCAGGTATTCATTTTTAGAATATATTATTAAGTATTTAATTAAGGTGTTTAATTAAGGCACCCGGATAATCCACAAAATATACGCACTTGATAAATTGAAACTCACTGTAGCACCCCGGTGTAAGCAGATTATAATGAATAATAATGCTTTTTATGAATGTGAGGTATAGGTCATATAGGTATAGGAAGGTCATATACGGCATACAGTCACAGTATTCTATAGAGTATAGATCAATCAAATGATGAATGAATAATTGTATAAAAGGAGTAATATCCGCTACTTAATAGATATAAACAATTTGCAAAACAATAGTTTGGTTCAATAAGCATGCAACAGGCAATACACACATGCCTATAGCATACCAGATTTACGGTCGGTTGACAAGTCTCTGGATTCACCGAACCACGTGCGACGCTTCATGACCATAGATGTGCCAACCATGTTACTAACAATGTCTCCTGTAAGTGGGCCTGAATATGCCGCATGAAATATTCATTTTAATACATTTAAATTTCACATTACTTTTTCTATAAGAATCGTCTGATTCGACACGATATTCTGCGAAAGCTAACCAGAATCGATTACACGAAACAGACAAGCGATCAACCCAACAGAGACGAAATTGAATAAGTCACCCGTTGTCGAATAATCAAACTCGAGCAAGTAATTCAAGTAATGATCTAGTTTGGTGTACACTCGACTAGAACATGACGCGAACAGCTAAACAACAAGGCCGCATAAGGCGATCGCTCGTCTGTATCCTGCTAAATTAACGCGAATAGGCTGATGGCAGTTCGAAAATATTAATTTCGGAAAACTTCTTGAACAGAGAAGTGTGCATCAGCGTTTGGTTATAACCATCCGATATTGCTGGGAGGAAATCTAGTTGAAGGATAATGACGAGTAAATTTCAATTCGATCCGGGAATGGCATGTCGCAAATGCGATATGCAGAACGAATTGTAGGCTGTTTTTTTAACTGGCTGTTAATAATTTTTGCACTCTGTTTTATGTCAAAATTATTAGTAGGATATAATCGATTAGAATTTCGATCATCATTCGCAAATGCTACTTCATCATAAACAACGATTACGTGTAGCGTTGAGTTCGCAGTACATGTCGCTTTACCGCTATTTCTCGCACACACCCATTTTTTACGCCTGCTCAAAACCGAGTGCATTCTTGGAGTTCAGCTGTGCTTAAGTGGCTCCAAAGTTCTTTTCACCAGGAGTGCAGTTTGCTGGTATTTATAGGTCTAGGTTAGAGCATGGGTGAATTGTGAGAGTGTGCGTTGAAGGCGTGTTCAGATACCAGACTTAAAATATTAAATTACCATGGTTGATTGTTTGTGAGTCAATGTATCAGTAAGTCTAATATTACTCTTGTCAAGTCTGAATACTGTACTATTAACGGATTAGTTGCTACAGCTAACTTTATTGCGTCAGTAAGCTGTACCGTACCCGTCTCTGTGAGAAATTATTCTTCGTATTAATGTTATACTACTGAGTCTGTATAGTTTACCAAATCTAGAATTCTATAGAATGTGACCCACCGCTGGGAAGCTCTGCGCAATAAATCATTAAAATAATCATGTAAAAAATAATATGCGTTGGTGATATAAAAACCGTTGTGGGTGGAGTGATGACGCACCGACTACAAGTTTGCGTAGATACGAACGAGAATCTCCGACCAAATTTAATGAAACTGTTGCCGCAACCAATAAACAGAAATCGAAGGCAATTCGTTCTCTATTTATTTTAGACGACATAGCCAAATAAATCATGTAATTTGTTTGAAATAGCGCGCTTCGGAAGAAATCGTAAATATCTTTATCGACGAGATGGAACCGTTGCTCATTTCTAAATATCAAACGAAAGCCACACAAGAAGCTGTTAACCTGAACTTTAGAGGAGGTTGATAAATCAACAGAAGCTACTGTACTATTTATTCAACACACGCGGATATCGATCAGTTTTCCTGTCCACCAATGAATCAAGTTCAATAGAATCGATTTCCTGTCATTTTGTTAACAAAACAGAAACACTGGATAAACGAATCCAGTCCGTCCAAAACGAAAATGGAATAAAACATCCTTATACGAAAAACTCCCATCCGAATATCTTACACATAGACAGTTACATACCAATTATGTCTTAACGCATAACTCGTAAGAGCTTTTAAGTTCATTTTAAGTTTATGTTCCAGTTTTCACAATAACTGGTACAGTAATTGGCACATGGAAAAATAGTCCAACTACCATACTGGATTTCAATAGTCTAATCAACAAAAGGTACGATAAGAATAATCTCCAAGAGATGCATGGCATGCACGGCTAATGCGCAAGTAAAAATCGCTTGGGGCTGTGAAATTTGATCAGTGGTGAGCCATAGTGAAAGGCTGAAGAAATGTATGAAAAAAATTACTTCAAGCTTACATAAACGATGTAATAAGCTCAAAGCTGACGAGCATTGGTAGAAAATAGTTATAGTTTAGTTCTATATTACAGAACTGATGTGCTTTCTTTGAAAAGGGTGCTCCCATTCGTAATTTAATACTTTTTATATGGTACAAGAGAATATGAGTTAATATAATAATATATATTTGGCTTGCTGTAATCAAAATTTTCACTTTCTATTATCAGCCAGCAAGTTTTGGCCACTATTTTTGTATTATTAATTCTGTCACAGAAATCTGCTGTTGTCACCGTCCATAGAGTGGCGGGACGGGCCTGTGGGACCATAAGTGAATTATTAATTACTCTTCAATCAGGTAAAATTAAACAAAATCATGCACATAATCACCGTACAAACCTGTCACGGAAGCGCAGGCTAAAACAGTTGCACTGGGAAGACTCATGTCAATCGTTGCATCTGCGTGGTCATCGTCCGTTTTTACATTGATGACAAGTAATCCCCAGAACGGTTGTAATTCGTTCAAGGATAGAGCATGCAGTGGGAGGTCCGGCAAGTAAAAAGCGAAGAATGGAAAAGACGAAAAAATTATACATAGTGAAAATGCAAAAGTTGAGTAAATTAAACAAGCATTCACGTAATGCACGATCACATGCGCTGCATACGGTGAAATTTGACTACTCCCAGTCTACTTCAACCATGGTCTGTTTTCTTTTATTTTAAGACATTTTCGGTATCCCTGTCTGAAAGTTAATTACTCTCATTTTAAGGCCGGTCAAATGCGCGAACTTAATCGATAATAACAGCGAAATTTCAATTGCGATTACGGGGGATCCAGTGCAAACTCGTGCATCACGACCTCCACCCATACCGTATATAGCACACTGACTACAGTGAGCACAAATAGGATATTCGCACCTAGAACCTAGATTGTTCACGCATAGAATAAGCGAGTGTCAGTTGGATATTCATGCTCCAAATCGACATTTATGATTTTCATTAATGTAAGCATTCGTTTACTATGATAAATCGAAGAAAAATTGAATGTGGTGTGCTGCTTTTCAAGACGACCATAGATTTTTTAAATCATTGTATTAAACTACAAGACCTGTGCCTGTACAAGATCGCATACCGTGAAGAATGAATTCAGAAAACAAATAGACCAGACACATTGGCTGATTTAGGAATTGGTATAATCAAACCAAGGCTGTGTAACGTGCAGTGATAACAAAGCACTGTTTCCTCTACATCAATGGCTCATGGCTCATGACAAATGGCTCAATATAACATACTATACAATAAATAACCAAGTTACCTACATCGGTGATTTATGCTCCCAGTTATTTATTGTGAGAAATATTGGGCGAAAGTGATACTTTTGGACCAAGCATAATATTGAAATGACGTAACCAGATATCATTAAACGAGCGCTGTATATGCCCACCTGTACGTGAATTGAACTGGTATAAGACCCAACTGAACTAATCAGCAATATGACATTTGGCACAAATGATGTCTAATTCGTCCAGAAATTAAGAAGCAGTAGTTAAATCATAGCTTTGGAATTAGTCGAATCGACTATGCAGTTCCAGCATCAATAAGTGTGTTAGGTGACTCATATTCATTTCAATGCACCATACGGTTACAGTCATACTCTATACTAAAGCAATTCTTCCATAAACTAAACTACTCACTGGTGGAGGATAAGGGTAAAGGCCAACAGAAAAGCAAGCAACCGTAAAAAGAGCACATTCCTATTAGACCATCAAGTCTATTTGATATCTCGTTCAGAGAGTAGTAGTACTGTAGTAGTATCTACATTCAGAACGGGCGGAGAAAAATATTGCGGGCGTTACAGTATACATACCACAAAAGATCACACACAATTTGTCGTTGTTTGTTTTACGTCATTGATACGTTTTTCGAGAAGTTGGCGTTTCTATTATCAAAACCTAAGCTCAGAATATTTCTGTGCGTCATACCCGGTAATGAGTTGGAAATTGTATGGTGCGTGCGTTTTTACGTTGCGCTCAATGCGTAACTTCCATTAAAGGCAGACAAGAAAAGGTGCTTGAATGCCTGTTTAAATACGTCAATCTATTTATACTGGTAAGTTTAAACGTACGTGGCAATATTGATATACTATTTATAAATCTTTCTTTTGGCAACGCAAACACTAATCGAACACGACATCGAACACTTCAACGTCAAATGGAAATTAACGAATCAACCATATTGTACCTTTCTGAATATTATTGTTGAATGTTGTGTTAATATTAAATGTTCTACCACAATGCAGTCAAAAAAAATATTTTGGTAAAATGCGCAATGCAGTGATCAACAGATCGGTAATAAATCATACTATATGTCAAATTGTACTCACCTGTTGTCTTTGGTGCTTGGCTTTTCTGGAATGAACGGAACATGTGTGTGCAGAATAAGTCTGGAAGCTCAGTATCCAAGTATGTGTTCATGAACAGTTTGAATCCTGCATAATCAATCGGCTGGAATGAACAAAAAAAACGTTAACACACATGAAAACATACTACTCATCTATTACTGCACGATCGGATTATCTCTACTGCCTTAGAGGAGTAGGGTTTAAAAATAAGTAAAAACTATGTTATAGAAATATAAAAAAATATTTACGGCCAACCAAAATAATTTTTTTAAAGTCAAGCTCAGCAATTTATTGTTTAGACCAAGGAAACTACAACAAAACTATTTGGCTCAATTAACCAATCGTGCAAAAGCAACGAGCATAAAAAGGCGTAAAGTGGGATAGGGGTAATGCCCAATGCAAACATATTTTCGATTCGGCTCTGGTAGTCACTGGATGAAACAATTGCTCCTGCGGAATAATTAAACTTCCCTCACTCTATCCAGAATTCAGGTGAAGCTATCAATTAAAATGGTTCTGGGATCAATAGTCGAATCATCGCTGATTGCATCAAAAAAAGCGAGTGGAATTACGAAGCAATTATCCGAGAGGCAATTCAAAACCTACTCGACAAAGTTATATATTTATTGATGTTGTGGTGGTAATACTGTAATGCTAAAAATATTGTAAAACCATTAATGAAAATATTACCGAACTGTAGTGTACTACACAGTTACCAAAATATGTTGTGAATTAATATTTCATTGCAAATTTTGAAAAAAATATGCGATCAACCCGACCGATAGTGGCAAAATTCGATCTTTTACCATTTTAGCAGAGAGTGTTTTTCACTCGGGATCTTCTGCGTCGGTATCAAAAGCTACAGGAACAAGGTATATATTAATTGTATACTTATGGAATTTCCATCAGTAAAGCCATGCGTAGTTGGAATAATCGAGTATATTTCGTTATGTGTAATTTACACACAACACTAACTGTGCAATACGACAACTTGGACAAATCACGACATCGTAGTTATTTCATTGGTAAGCAGAGTGTGATTCGTAGTACTGTACAATATATCAAGACAGAATCAAATTGTGACCAAACATGCACTGATGTGACAAGACAAATTACAGGAATATAGAATACATTTCATTGGTCAATTGAACACAAACAATGATCTTACTACTGTCTCCATATCGGTCGACTTCGTGTTTCGGTTGAGTGGAATAATAGAAAGATACAGATGTTAGATAACGGCAAAACTATTGAAATATGATGGATAAAAATCGGAACTACAACAACCCCTGTAGGTAGACATAAATCAATAGAGTCGAAATGTGTTTGTAGAGTTGCATATTACCAGAAAATAGTCAAGAGTTTCTCTTATAGGTCAATAACATTACGTGTAGCAACATACATACAGGCATAATCAATACAAACTAGGTCACGTAGTGGTTTTACTAAATATAAAGCCTGGTGTCAAGCGATAGAATTCGAATATGATCGTATTTATTTTCGGACAGAATAAAATGATTCTTAGCATATAACAATGTAGCCTACACTGTGACAACTGTTTTTATTGAAATATTGTACATCTTTCTAAATATTTTTATTATTCTAAATGACTATGATGGGTAAAGCTGGCATGTACATTCGTTTGTGAAAATATGAATGAACCAATGAAATGAAGTAAAATTACTATGTGATCTCTTACAACTAGCTAAAATTTCATCTTGTCTTAACAGCGTGGTATGAACGATTTCCCTTTGTGTGGGCCCATCTACACGATTTCGTCTTAATGATATCCATCAAAATATTGCACTGATCTGTACATTATGAATACATTAATCGATTATTCAATTGAATATGACACAAGTACTAAATTAATGTATAAGAAATGGATCTTGTAATCTTTTTTATGTAATGTTACCCTAGCTTACTAAACATAGAACAAATCAACAAATTCATCGCTTTTCCGAAATACAGGTGAGCTCAAACTTTCAATTTAACGTGCTTTATGTTCAACAAGTTGTACAATATTGAGTACGATGTACTTCTATACCAGTAGCGTAATTTTAAATCATTCATCAGCAAAAATATGCCCGTAAATATATCTATACAGCAGTAGTTTAATAGCAACTATATTATGACGGTTTCCTGTTAGTGATTCACCCACCATGTTACGTTGAGTTATTGGTGGCCTGCTCTACGTTTGGAAGCCAATTCTTCCAATAGTATTCGTAAGATCGGTGACTTATTTTTCTCACATACTGCATTTTGGCAACGGTGGTATAGCGAAGGTAAAAAGTACATTATTCACTAAATATTTTGCGGTACTATCACATAATACAGTCACCCGATAATAACTGTGTAGAGTGTAGACTGTAGAGGTTAAGAAAATCTAATCTAAACCGCGATTACTAATGTTAGATTGTTCGTTAAACATCCAGGGACCAGTTTCATGTGACAGAACCAATTTATCAATTTACCAACATATTGTTTGCGCAAGAAGGCTAATAACATAACTCACCTCTTCTTTGTGGTATTTAGACAACACGCCGTCCTCATTAAATTCCTCCAATACATCTTTCAGTTTCTTTGACGAGTCTACAAAAGAGCACAGAAATAAGTTGTTGTTCAAATACAGTTGTGTTAAATATAAGATGCTTCCTTAATAATAATAAATCTTATTATTATTAAATCATTATATTAGCGCAGCATCGAACACAAAATATATGAAATATTCAATTTCGTTAATGACCGTCAATTCGTCACCAAGGTGGAATCGATGAAATACATTAATCCTATGAGCATCAGCTTAGCTGGTAAAAAAAAATTAAAATAAAGGTGTCCGATTATTATGCTTTGTTTACTTTGAGTGAGCTATTGCGTGCACGTACGTAAATTACCTTGTTTAAATTAGCATATTGTAATAACTGCGAGCAAATGAAACCCTAGTATCTGAATTCATAATGTATGTCTCTTGCGGAACGTAATTTATGAGTGACAGTGAACTCTTGCGTGAAAAACATGTCCTGCAGCTGTAGCATCTAGATTCTAGCTGTACTAAGCGTCGTATCGTCTAACTCTAACCTAATGAAATTATCTCCACACAGTACTATACTTACATTCAGTATATTTTTGCAAAGTTTCAAACTCCGCCGGCGTGAGACTGACAAACTGTCCCTCCGTCATTATTGCGCAGTAGCAGCAGATGGCTTACGTACAACAGCTTATGTGATGAACAGTAAATTACGCAAGCAAGCCTCGGCCTCGTGTGTATGCTGATATCCGGTGTTTGTATTCTTGTTTACCGTTTATTTTGATCACTACCAGGGAGAATTGCATCACCAAGCATGAGCTAAATCACAAAACTACTAGGCCTAAACAGATTACGCCAGCGGGAACAAATACACACAAAAAATTACTAACGTGAACGAAATTATAACAACACAGCGGACTAAACCTATCAATAGTACCGCACTGCTGTTAAAATGGGTTTTCAAGTGCTATTATATTGTACAGTATACAAATTATATGATAACGTACGCCTTTATAGCTTTGTCCTCTTTTTCCAAAATCAAAACAGAAAGAAGGCCACTATTCTCTGTGTACAGCCTCTCCCTACTTACGCACAAAATACTACACCTCGTGAGGCTATTCTATCTAACTTTAGTGTTCCAAAAACCTACATTATGACAGACTTAAATCAATCTGATGAACAATTGCTTGTAAACAAACAAATCCCACTATAAACTGAGCTAAACAACCTACAAGCGCTTCGTCCACTCTCTGCGAACGTAATCATTATCTACGCAAAGTACTCTGTACTACTTTGTGTCTTTTTTCTTTATGTCACGACATTCTCTCTTCCCGCACGTCACTCACGCAATGCGTCACGCCTCATTCATTGAAATGTTCTGTTCGTTACGCAACTAACCGTTGGTTTATATCTAAGTTTAACGGATTGATAAAGTCACCTTCCGACATGCAAGCGAAACCATTTGTTAACTAAACATAGAATACTTATTCTTCCACGAAAAACAGTAAATAAAAATTATTATTAGAAAAAATTTCAATATACGGCACCATTACATAATGTTCCACGTACATAACTTGCTTCCGAGAATTATACTCTCAAATAACGCGAATACGTTCCATGAAGGAGTACAGGGAGAAAGCGATTTCTTAAAAAAGGCCACATATGACAATAATTTGTCACAGCGCATGACTGTATGAGCTATTGCGAGCCTGCAAAATTCATCTGATGACAAATGCCATGAATGAACATTTTTTTTATAAGACATACCACAGAAAGATTAAAATTAAAAAAAACACGGTCTCATAAATAACGCTGATAATTATCAAAATATTATTATAATCAATCCTGTCACCTAAAAGGCAATAGTTCAAATTGTTTGAATTAAAGAATAAAGGTGACTTTTAGTTTAATATTTGTGATACCACCTTCCATTTATAATTTGGTGATTAATTCTGATGACTAATTACTATGTTTGACAGGAGAGCATCGTCTTCAAAAGTAACGGAATAAGCAAAAGCGTCCTCCGGATCTTTTGAATAGATATGCCAAAATGACGTGCTATATTTACTTGTCATCTTGAAAGTTCTGGCTCTTTCAAAGCGATAGCTATTGATTAACATTAACGAAATAACGTAATTGAGATATATACAAGTTTCTTGTATATATCGTATTTGCTTAGATTTATTTGGATGTATATTTAGATTACTAATGGCAATTGAAGGAACCGCAAGAAATACGGCTCCAGGATTTTTTTGTCAAGTTATCAATTCAATCTCTTTATAATCAAATTGAATAGAATTAATAATCGGCACTCACTTTAACAAATTTCTCAAAATTATGTAAATGGTTCACTGAGACATGTAATATTTAACAGTTTTCCGATGCCAACTAATGGTGTTGAAGCAATCCATAAACATTTTGAAGTCACTGAATGCTTCATTATAGCGTAAACTACAAGTACAGTACTGTATTCAGAACACATATCTGCCCAAAGAATCTATGATTTATTCTACTGCCCTCTTGCCTCGAAGCTTAGTTCTTGATGCATTTCAGTGACCTATAGATGTATTTTCTGAAATAATTCTAGTATTTTTACATTTCACTAGAACCCTACACTGTAGGGCCAACAGTATTTGTGAACAGCATTATATTTTTATCACGGGATGGCAGTAGAGAGTAGAAAACTCAACTTCACAGCAACAGAAATAAACAGTCTACATTGAACTGCATTGTTTTACAATGTATTCGATCAGACGGAGATTATTGACTGATATATGTTTGTTCGGATGAAAGAATTTTTTGCGCACATAACTCAGGAAAATGAAAGCGTTTAATTTTCGAAATACTTATATTCAGTGGTGCTGGTTCTACTCTGGCGAATAGTGAAAAGTGAATTTGAATCTTATCACTGCTTATATTATACCTCAGTGTTTCTTATTTATTTCTTCATACATTTTTTCTTTTATAACTTTTTTGTATACTCAGTGCGATCCATCGATGCGATGTTCATACGGAGAAGACCTTGTTATGAGTTGACAAGGGAAAAAAGGTCAAGACACTATCCCTCCTTACTCGGTAGTGAATTATATTGTAAATATTTATGATTGGTTGAGGAGTTCTGTTGTGAATTCGGCCGATATTCAAAACTTAGTGGATTGAGAAGTAATTTTACAAAAAGTTTTCAGCTGTGCAGTAACACGTACAGTAATATGTCGCCACAGGAAAAGATTCAGTTCTTATACCAGGAATTAGATACTTTAGTTTTGGATATTTGATCAGTCAGAATGATGGTTTTCTGAACTACGGTAGAATGAAATGGTTCACATCCAGAAGCTACATAATTTCGACTCAAATCACTTGCGTCAACGTAGCAAAAGAGGATTTTCTCCAGTTATTGTAGCACCTAGAATACACAACTCTACAAACAATATGGATAGCTGAATCTACAGATTGAGCTTAATAAGTCGCTGTACTGTTTCAGGTTCTAATAAAACCATTTTTATAATTAATATTAATAATAAACGCACATTGCATAGAATTACAATAACCTCGTTTGAATTTTGATTGTCATAATGGGTACTGAAATCAACTTCAGTTCGGACCAAAATTCATCCAACATGAACACAATACTTTCTACAGATACCTCAAGTGAACATGCACTTGTGGTATCCTCGTCAGTCATAGCTAATATCGATTCAATACCGGTATGCAGCAGATTTCAAATCAACGATCCCACT
The DNA here is from genome assembly GCA_013436065.1 of Halocynthia aurantium. Classification (NCBI taxonomy): domain Eukaryota; kingdom Metazoa; phylum Chordata; class Ascidiacea; order Stolidobranchia; family Pyuridae; genus Halocynthia; species Halocynthia aurantium. The sequence goes on from QXVX01003056.1 coordinate 59,819, forward strand.
AACGATCAAGAAATTAATATTCTTCAGCAGCAGTTCGACTGTATGCAGGATAAATCCAAGCAAAGAACGGTCGGAAGTCGCAAAGAGAAAAGAAGAACAGAATGTATTAACAACGCATTTTCTGAACTCCGTAGAAGAATTCCGAACGTACCGATGGACACGAAATTGTCGAAGATAAAAACCTTGCGGTTAGCGACATCCTACATCTCATATTTGACAGATATTATCAAAAGTTCGGATCCATGTGATTCTAGGGACAGTCGAGATTTTCGCGCCGATCTGAAAGCGTTACGATCCCGCGAGAGACGGAGAAACATTTATCAGGTACGTTCGCCATTTTGATTTAATTAACCATAATCAATTTTACAGTAAATTTCACAAAACAAAATTCATTATACATTGGCCAGCATAACTTTACACAGATTTCAGCTTAAAATACTGAAGTTCCTGTGTTTTTATGCCCGTAGTCCAATATCAATGCAAAGTATTGTGCCCGCGACAAGGTTTTCTTTGTTATTTTTCGACAATATAGTAACGTCCCACTATATGCATTCTGTTTCGCAAGGGTTGGATACATCTCAGTTATCATACCAATTTCATTTACATTGATGATGAACATTTCGTTTCTGGTTTAGTGAACGATGAATTTAGTTCGTACCAAATCACATTTTTAAGGATGAATCAAAAGTAAAAAGTTCTAAATAATGTATGGTTTGAACTATAAGGACAGTTTTATATGGAGAGTGTGAAATTAATCACAAAGAAGCAATTTCTCTACTTCCGAACTCCAATCATAAGATATTAAATCCTCTACAATCGTTATAATACCCCTTTACTGCTAATAGGTTCAATCTACCCTTGAAGGTCGCAGCACTTCCACACAAAGAACTAAGAAAATCGAAGCGAGCAAAAATGAGGGCGTTGGGCTGATCGGACCCTACTCTGTTGCTAGAACTGAACTTCCTGAATCTCTCGGAAAAACTGATAGATTAGAATCTCGGAAACGTCGCAAAGGTAGAACCGGGTGGCCAGAGGCAGTATGGGCCATGGAACTAGAAAGCAATACGCTCCGACCAAGAGTGCAAATTGAAGAGCCTGTATTCGAAATACGACAATCAAACAACAACAACTTTACCAACATGATGTACACCCACAATCCGAACGCAATTGGTGATATGCTCAACACGCGGATTTCGGTTCCGACTTATTTGCAAGACCACGACTACTGGAATCGGGACGATTGGCACACGTCACCGCAACAATATCAGTTATTCATTGGCAACAACGGTAAAGATTTTCAACAAGAAAATGAAATGTTTGCATATGATATTTCCAGTCAGATTAATGTGGCCCAATCGAGCCAACCAGTATATTTCATCAACGAAACCAATGAAAATTTCCCTATTTTGGAATCAACCAACCCGATCTTGACGGCACCAAGACAACCTGTCAAAGCTAGGTTACCGTCCATACCACATTTTCTGCATCGCACTGTGGACTCGCCGATTTCCGACAAAGGCCCATTACCAAGATTCATACCCAGCACTACGCTTTATTCGCATTCTACTGAAAATTCACCTTTACAGAGTGGATTTCCGAATTTTGCCGACCCAGAATTTCCCAACTGTGATTCGTGTCTCAATGAACCTACCGCTGTTGACTGCTACAGTGCACCGGAACTGACAGAGCTCAAAACTGTTTCTATGGCCAGCATAAAAATATCAACATCTACTATACACGGTAATTACTTGCAGTATGGTATCTTCTTCCCAGAAAAATGAAATATACACTGCCTAGTGTGACATAATAGTTTCGGAAGAAATGTATTGGAACTTGAACGACTGATACTGATATAATTCTCCATTGCAATACTGTATACATCGTATTTGACGCATTTCCCTCAATTTCTGTTCGGGCAATACGAGAAGCGTAATAGAACATTTTTCAACTGAACATTAATTATTTTTTGTTTGATTTTTTCTAGGTTTTGGTACGTTCACCACATCGAACTGCTTTGACCAAAGTGCTATTCCAGTGAATATTGGTGCAATTCCAGTTAATGAGACTTCGAAATGGACCACTGAATAAATTTTCATAGTAGATGACGTGGAATTCTTGTGAATGGCTTACTGGAAAGTTCAATTTAATCCCCCACCATCAACAATATATACAGTACTTTGTGACGGAATTATTATCTATCAGTTACATTGGTGGGCTACTGTTTACTCCTTATACTGCCATAGTATCTGTAGTCAATTTGGATATTGCTATGGGAAAATGCTCATTTCGTAACTTTTGAAAATAATTTATTGGGACGGAAATAAAATCGGATAATTCCTACATTATGTTGGAATGTTGTTTTACCGGGAGTGTAAACGACAATTTACATAAAGCGAGCACCAAAATCTCATTTGGCACAGATTAATAGCATATTTTATGCTGGTTCGTGTACTCCCGTTACTGTGTAAAGCAAAATTGTCGCCAGCTATCAAAGGGAATTTTTGACTTTTATGAAGATTTACAGTTTCGGTTATTCACTTCAGTTCCGAGCTTGTAGTTTTTATTTTGCTGTAGAACGTGGTACATGAAGGGCAATTGGATACACAATATTGGCATTGCATAAATAAGTTCCTGTTGGTTCCCATACCTTCGGTCAAGAATTGCCTGCTTGGAATTACCCACAAGACTATCCTACTTCAGAGGTTTCCCAATAGTTCTCGTGAGAGATATACCAAACCCTAACGTGATTTAAAATGCTAGGGAAAGTCGGCAACTGATTACATTACGTGTCAGATGCGTGAAATAGAGCAGACTCCCTAATGACGCAAAGATAAAAGATGCTTGGCGAGAATTTCGCATCGTAACAACTTTCGCATAGTATTCTTCACAAGTCTGTTGCGTAATGATGAAATGTACTGTAGAAATTGTAAATTTCGATCACAGCTAACAACTGTATTGGCTACATTTACTTGGTATGCTCACAAACAGTATTTTTACAAGAACGGATACCTGAACATGAGGTGGAAACGTATCATTCTATTGGCGCGAAATTGCACAGATGACAAAACGTGAATTATTATTTACCTTGTGTCTATATTTTTTCTTGGGGAAGTAAACGATATTCTATGTACTAATATTATTAGTTACAGTGTCAAGCATATTTTTACTCGTATTTTTTCTTGTTATTGCATTTATAATACTCATTCTTGGATCCGCATCGCCTAAATCTTAAACACTAGACATTACAATGCTCACAACGCACCGTAAAATAAAGTTAAAGCAAATAAGTACTGAAGATTTGATGCCTATTGCTTTGAAAAGCGAACAATGATTTACAAAGATATCTTACTTTAGTTACTTAGTTGTCTTTTTCGACGCAGAGACTAAAAATTCTGGCTTGATTGCTTTCGACAAATTTAAGAGACTTGAATCAAATAATAGTTAATGCATTCATTGCAACAGACGTGACATCATTATTAAACACAGTATGAAGAGCATGCAGTAACAGCAGTAAAAACTTTAATAAACAGATTGCTTGCGTTATATTATGAACTCTTTGAATATTTTGGTTTGAAGTAAAGGGATACTCCTGTGTTTCCACATTGTTAAAAGATATTGGATGATGGAGTCCAATATAACCGATGATAGTCCGCAATAACTGGGTGATACAACCAGTAAACCCATACAAGACACAAAACTATACCTGTGTTGTAATAAACAAGATATAAGAAGGTGAATGGAAAATCAGTATAAAAGAAATCTTCGCTGGGACGCTAACTACCCTGCTCCTGCCCTGGACACACACCATCGTTATAGCGGACTCTTGCGCAACTAATTTAAATAGGAGATAGGGCAACCGGATTCAGCGGAATTAGTGTGTTATAGTCAAAGTACGTTGTAACGGGGTCCATTATAACAATATTAACGTGTATATCTGGTAAATTCCAGGAAGAGATCAGAGAGAAAGTACGTTCGAATCTACACTACGTGTAATTTGAAAAAAATGATACGCTTACTTGTTAAACGTATTTGTAGGGTATTGGTTGTCACAGTTACTCTAACTTTAATGAAGAATCTGATACACAGTAAAGCAAATAAACAGATTACCATAGCTGATATGCTGAATACAGTAACACAAAGAAATATGGAGAAAAGGGGGCAAGAAGTTATTTTTTTGAAATAATAATGATTATTTTGACTTGATTTCAAAGCCAGAATGTAAAATGAGGTATTGCATGTGAAGATCTACTGATCTTGACCGACTTCAAATGTGCAGTATTCTTATACCATGCATCTAACCAGGCATGTAATAAGTTACATATCACATATGCTTTGAAATTGAAACACAGACAAGAAAGAAAATAATTAACAATACTGCATTATTTCGCACAGGATAATTCGAAAATCAAGAAAAAGAGTCATTGAAGAAAATTACTGCTCGTCAGAAGTCAACATCATCATGATTGATAAAGAAATGCAGAATCATCGAGGGCAAGAAGTACTTTTGACAATGATTTGTTCATTGCTTCAGTGGGTCAAAAGAATCTAGTGTCAGGTTTTCTTCCGATATTGTTAATCCGCTGCTAAAACCATCCTGGATGTGGAAAAAGTTATTCCAGTTGAATACAATGTTAAAAAACTGCCCCTCTATGAATTCTTTTATATTATAGTCTACTCTAGAGGGCTACATACTATGACCCAAAATAAAAAAGATATGGACTTGAGTGATTCCCTAGTAACACGGTAGCATTACTTCTTTATCCGAATCATATCAGGCTACCAAAAAATGATCAGGATAAAACTTGATTTACTCATTCATTTACAAAACTGATTTTCTTGCTCTGGCTCGTAACCATTTGCAAAATTAAAAGTTTGGGAACCCCTGGTCTGGGCTATTGGTTTTCTGACTAACTTTCTTTGAACCACTTATAGAAACCATAGAAATATATGTTAAATAATCAGGCTAGTATTTAGTACTGGAAAGTAACACTGGCTTAGGGAAGGGACAGCAGGAAATAGTAACAGACAAACCTAATATGATATGACTGAACCACACTAACCATGAAACTATACCTTAGCACTAGGCTTTGATTTTGAACTGGCTTTTTTTCTGCCATGACTCCTTGTAGGTGCTTGTTTACCATTAGGGAAATATTTCTTGCTCCACTTGAGAGCAGAATTGCTATTTCTAGATTTTTTCTTTTGTATCAAGGGATGAGATATAATGTGATAATTGCTTTTTCTGTTCGGAGATATATCTTGTGACTGGATTCCCTCAAAAGACCAGTGAGAGGAGAAAGGAGGTTTAGAAAACTAGAAAGGAAGAAAAAGGAAGATTTTGAAGGAAGAAATCAAGAGGTCACAAGTGAAAGATTGACCTGAAACTAGTGTTATTATGATGCATGTATACATTGTTTTACAGCACTCAATTCATTTATGTCGTTTCAGCTCATGTTATACCTAAATGTCAAGTCACACAACTGTAATGCTACTTAGTTAGTGATAAATAGTGAAGGATTGATTTATTTATAGCAAGCCACGCCTCAACTTTAATATCCATATTAAGTTCATTTTACCAAATTTAGTCGAAAATGACCACTAGGGATCAATGAGTAGCTACATTGGCCACCATATGAATATTTGTGAAGAAAAGAGGTTCAGGAAAGTTTCAGTTTTATAGTTTCTGTGATACTTCAACTACATTGACTATTACTCTATTGAAATTTTGAATACACTAAATAATACTAGTATTGGCCAACCTGCATCTCTTGCATTTTCCAATTTAGGCCTTTCTCATGACGGCATGGATCCATCGTATGTTCCTCTATCAGCAAGTCACCTGAGTTTGAATCAGAGCACACATGAATATAAACAAGTAACAAAAATAAATTATAAATAAACTTTTAACTAACCTTTAGATAGCGAGGATCTTTTCGAAGGTGGTTGAGGGAGTCTTGCAGCTGGAGGAGAAAATGGCGGCATATTGAATGCATCCTGAAAAGTTGGAAGTGGTTTAGCTCATAGAGTAAAAACTACTATAATTCCAATCACTTTAGATTGATTATTGATTGAGAGTTAATTATTATTACAACCTCATTATCATGTACGACTTTATAAAAGTAGGACCCCAGTATACCGTAATAGCTTTGGGGATAGGTGTTAATTATGCAACAAATGGAAATGAAAAGAACAGACTACAGAATAGAATAATAGCCCGGTAACAAGGCTATACAGCAGGTAGTAGGATAGAAGCATGGTAGGAATGAATAATGGAATTGAAATAAATAGTAGCAGAAAAGGTAGATTCTGAATGAATTTTCTAGTTCATTCGCTCAACCTGCATTTCTTTTGATGAACGTGAAGGCTGACTATGTAAGAGGTCAGTTTCCTGTGACAACAGGAGATTCTTTCTCATTGAAGCAGGATGGTGCTTTGAACTCAAGATATCATCAAACTTATTGAGGTTTGATTGATGTGGCGATGGTTTTAGAAATGGGTGGTTAGATAAGACTTCTTTCCTTTCTTTAAAATGGGCAGTTTTAGCAGACATTCGTGAACTATTCTGTGACGATTTTTCAGGACGACAATCAATAAAGTTGCTGATTCTGGAATTTGATTGTGTTTGGCTGTTGTGAGTTTCTAGAGAATGAGGTAATGGTTGCTTCACTTTGGTATGCTTTTCATTCCAGGCAGAATACAATGTCGGCTTCAATTTCTCAATACCGCCTTGAGTTGCAGTCTTGGAGTTTGATTTATCGATAGGTGATGTATCTGGCCTATTTGATTTTTGTTGTTTTGCATCTTCCTTTGCAGCTTTTCGGACCGCTTCCATTAGACGACACACATTGTCGTATGTGCTGTCAACATAAATATCCTGCGGAGGCAAATTACAGCCTTTTTTATTCAAAGCTGGATTTCTGTGAGAGGACAATACCTTGTATCCATCGTCACCGCTGAGCTGGTGCAAGGTGTCACTGACGTTATCATTTCTTATGTTACTTGTGCGCATTGTGCTTGCTGCTGGATAGCTTTTATTTGCGAAGGTATTGCTGGAATTCCTAGGCTGGGAAATGGTCATTCTTTTCGAAGAACTGGCTTGCAAAATTTCTGGCGCAGCTAGAATGATTTGACTAGATGGTCTTGCTTGAGATGGGTTACTACTGAAAGGTGTGTTCAAAGAAACTAAGGAAGGTGTAGTGAACAATTCAGAATAGGTTGCACTTGGTTGCAGAGTATAAATTTGCTCTACTGATGACCCTTGACTGACAGAACTTAAACTTGATACATCATCGGTCGAACCGATGTATTCCTCCTTTACAAGATCCCTGATATTTCTGTGACTGTTGCGCTGAGAATCTGCACCAAACAGAAATTCTCCCTGCTTCAATGCCATTGGACCTGTTCTTGAACTATGCTCCTCCAATTTTGAGGACAATATGTATGGATCATCATTGTTTCGGAGACAAGCTTTTACCAAACCAGTTTTAGGTAGCCTGTCATAATTTAGAAACATCTTATCATGATGCATAGCGAGCTTTTCACCTATTGCATCGCCAGGGACTGGTGACATAGAAGTTTTGACATCTCCACTGCCTTTTGCCTTAGAACTACTCAGCATTTTTTGCAATGTTGAAACTATATCATCTATATTTGAATAACTACTTGAGGGTGAGCTGCAAGAAGAAATAGATGAATCGTCTAGAATACATTGCGATTTCTGTTTCTTCTTTTCATTGTGTTTTAATAATCGCTTGACAAGCAATTTGGCTGGCAAGAAGCCTTTGCCTTTGCTTTCTGCAGCAATTTTTTTTTTTTTAGTTTCAAGCTGTTGGACCTTTCTAGAATTCTGTAATGTTCTTAGAAATTTCTCGGTTGAGGTGGCAGCACCGTTTGTTAGGTCTCTAGAAGGATTCATAAAGTTTGGAGGTAGAGTAGTGCACTTAACATCAGTGTTAACCGTTGCGTAGTTACTATCATCAGTTTGGAAATCTGTTTTTTTGACTAGTGAAGGTGTAAAGGAAGGACGAGGAAAGGAAGAAAGAGAACTACGTGGAAGAATAGAGGAGGAGGTTCCATTTTCGTGGATGAGATGATGAAATTCAATTTCGTTCTGAGCCAAAGGGAGAAAAGAGATGTTAGTCAGGTAAAGTAGGAAATAATAAAGTTCATAGTATTTTAGACATGGTTGCAGTCTAACTTCCCAAACAGTTTCACAGGCTACTTTAGCCATGGCTGAATTTCACTTCAATGATGAATGATGACATCAGTAGTCAGATTTCAACCAAGGAAAATATGTTTTAAATTTGACACTAAGCATTCCTCAATGACCCCTGATGCATTTGTCAACTACACTTCCTCACTAAAAGTTTGAGAAATCAAAAGAAAACCTCTGGTACATTGAGTAATATGTACTCACAAGTAGACAGAATGGAACCTCATAGTTGAAAAATGCAAATGAACGACTCGTCAGTTTAAAACCATTCAAGCCATTTGCCGATACTGAAGCACAAGATTTTTTTTCTATTTCCCAAGTGTGACACCGAGTATTACAAACATGGCCAACCATTAGTTTGCATTGCACTGATGCAGATGTTATTTGGTATAATGCTAGGTCGCAAAATTCATTAAAAATGGAAGTTATATGCAGCTACTACGCCTGAAGCATTCAAACTTACAATCATTTCCTTTTCCTGTGAATAGTTCGATGACGTAAGTTTTGTACTGCTACGTCTAGGAATTGCAATGTTACTCGTGTCTGACCGCATGTTCGAAGGCGATGAATTTACTTTAGGGGTGTCCTGAACAAAATGTAAGAAGCATCACTTATAATTCAAAGTTCACTCGTCAATACGGTCGGTTATTACATATTAAAAAATTTCTAGGTGATACAATATTCACGTGCCAAATACTTTCATGTAATGAGCACCTAATGAATAAGTGGTCAATGTGGGCCAATGTTTTTCATTAAATATGTGAATATATAGCAATGAGCATACCAAATATAAAAAGGGGAACAACTACAATGCGTCAACAACTTACAAATAACTCACCAACCCATTTTTTCCAAATGAATTTTTGACTTATGACACCATACTAACTAAAATATATTCTTTTAACTAACAAATAAATATACAAAATAATTTTTATGCGAGATTAGGCACAGCAGAAACAGTGCTGAACCATGAAGTGCCGAATAAGGTGAGGAGTTAATGAGAAGGGATAATACTTCTAAACTCAGATACAATGTAAATATTGTTGAAACCTGAGTAGTAGTAGTAAGGAATGCAGGGTTTGAACTGAGCCTGGTCCCGGACTCGAGCATCATTATGCGTCGACGAAGCTCAGCATTCTCTTTTTCTAGATCATGTATTCGCTTACTCATCTCTGAAACCTTTGAATATACAAAAACCGTTTAAGTAAAGATGAACTTTGGCTAGAGTGGAAGCTGGAGAAGAATATAAAAATACATAATGCTTAAATATATCTACTGCGAGGGCAAGCGAATGTATCACACTTCCGTGTAGTAAAATGATATACCAATTCAGATATACGTAAAACATTGCCCTTTTCAAATGGTATACTCACTTTTTTTGGTGCTCCTGCCGATGGATTATCTTTCACAAATAACTCATAAGCCAACTCAAACGCTTGTCCGATTGTCAGTGTAATTTCATTAGCCTGAAATGTAAAGGCAATATTAAAACAAAGAACATAGATCTCATATTTCATTTTACTGAAAAACATGATTTTGTTTAGGCAATTTTATTTTTTCCTTTGACCTTAGAAGGGATCAATACAAACGAAACTGAAAGAAGTGAGCTAACCTGATGAAGGGAATCAAGACCATAGCAATAATGTTTATCATCTTCTAATTTCGCGATGAAAGCAAACAGTCGTTTGTCCTGCTTATCGTCTGCGCAAAATGAGACTCTGTGGAGACGAATACTGTGAAGCACCTCCTAGAAGTACAAGTAGATTATTTTAAGAAATTTGTTAATTATTAAACGGTTTCGGGCATCGTTATTTTAGTGCGGTATTGTACGCGGAAATGAGCTTGCTGATATCGACGGTCCACAACCACCTTATCCTGAAATATTGATACAAGCAAGTAAATTAGTACGTTAATGTGATTCACATATCTTTGATTGACCTGTCAATTTTTACAGTTACAGTTACTAATAGACTGCTGTATATGAGAATGAAGTGATTACGGCATACATTGCGTGCGTACAGCAATGCGGTATGACGTATTCCAATTAACAAGGATAGAACATATTAAGAAAAACGAAGCATCACAGAGCAGTAAAACAAAAAAGCTCTCAGTTCTTCTGCCATTAGGCGATGTATTGTACCATCGCAATGTGTACGCGTGTTGTATATCTGTCAACGCCAGAATGATTATAATGACTCCGATTAATGTTACCGCTTATTACTACGTTGTTAAGTGTACAAAACATTCACAATAAAATGTAGTACGTTTAGATGTGCGGTGTCACTGGATGATTCAATACATTGCCGCAGCCTGTAGTGGGTTAAGCTGAATAAGCTAACCGCGCAGGCCTTTCGGAGGTGACATCAAACGCGAAAGGTTGAGCGTCACAATAAAATTTTGCAAGCAGGCTTTCTACCCAGGCCAAATGGAATACAAAACTTTCTTTTTCGGTGACAGGTCGTGCGCTATATATGTTCCTACACAACCCCAACCATAAAATGTTAGAAATAACACTAAATCACTGACTAAACCGGGGATTTCATAAATTAATATGATGTTCAGGGACTCCACGGAATCCCTGGTATCATAAATTCGCTATAACATTTAAACGATATCTCTCTGGCGACTTTCAAAATTCCAACTTATGACAATAGGTTGCGGGTCATCCAATACAATAATGGTTCATTTAACAAAAGTAAGATTACTGTACTCGCTGAATAAGATTTATTTAAGGTTGTGAGAGTGTAACTTCCGGAATTTGACTGAATTGGTCATTCTGAAAAGAATAAAATGAGTTTTCTCGACACAGTTAAAGGTGTAGGGAGGTGAAGTAAGTTCATTTAGGGGTATTTTTTCTATCTATATATTCAGTTTTAGTATCTTTCTACAAACACCTATTCATCTTGGAGTTAAGGGAACCTGTTTAAAAAAGATAGTCGCTTTTTTTTAAATGCCATGTTGCAAGGATTTGAATACGGAATAACATCGCCTCACAAATTGTTTCATACGCTTCTAAATTGTCAGTCAATGAGATGTCAGTCGACAGTCTTCATGGTAGGTGATACATTACTACACACATTAATGCATTGTAATAATAAATACATATACGGAAAAGTATGCATGAGTGTCGACCTCTGTGGATAATCCCCAATGAGTATAACAGTCTGACATTCCGCCGTTTCGCAAAGTAATTGTTTTTTACTTTCTAATTAAGCCCGACTCGGACAAATGCAGAAGTCAAATTTACATCAAATACACGGAAATGATTATCATAATGCGAGTATCAGTCATTCAACAGCAGTCATTTGCTACAATAAGGTCATAACATTATAGGCTACGCCAGAGTGATACAGCATAGCTCGTGTAGAAAACCTACCTTGCCCGTGCCAATAAACCTTCAACGATCAACGTATATTGAAATTAAATTAGTGAATACGAAGTGCCAGCAGAAGGCAAAGGACAGTAGGTTAAAGCATAAATTGAAATGAAACGATAAATTCAAAGCTGAAAATAGGAACGTTATATTTAATAATTACCGCTAACTTTACATAACATTTTACTATCATTTAAAATTAACTAGTGCATAAAGCATATGAAAAATACTGTACCTATGACTAACGATTGTCGTTTATTTAAATAATGCTAGTAACTACATATATAGTAGCAATTCATTTTTTTTTAAATTTCAATTTATTTGCATTTGGAGATGGCTGATGGCTGAGTAGTTCTATAATAAATACAGTGATTGGGATGAAATCTGTCAATTTTATGACTACTACACTGTAACGACACGAAATAAAGCAGTTCCTGGCATCCTGCTGACAAAAACATTGTTTCTACTTACTGTATATACAGTACAATATATTGATTTGCACAAGCTCACAGTAATTAAAATGCAAAGCGATATACAATACTCAAGGTATTTGCAGCTGGTACAATGATGCATATAATGTATCCATATCCCAAGTATACGATTCAATATATATTGGTATAAGAAAAATGTATTATGTAATCTACACGACATTCATTCCGACGAGTATTCACACATCCACCCCAGTGGATTCTATTCAGCTGAAAAAATAATCTTGCAGCACACACTTTGGGGAACATAGCCTCAGTGAACTTGTATATGATGGTTATATGCATATCGGGCCATGACTCAGGCAGCCTAAGAGACTATGTTTTCAGCGCAACGTCATATCAATACAAAAAATATCAAATCGAAAACGAAAAACTACTTTCAATTTTATCCATTCTAACCCACGAACCTTTACTATACATGATTCCGAAACTGTACTAATCGCAACACGCTATGCAGCAGTAAAACACAACATAATTTCCTTGTATTCAATTACCAACGGCTACTTTCGGTCTACCTCATTTACACTATCAACTCTGCTGACCGGTTTCAAGGATTAATGTGCGATATATGTTTTGGTCTTCGGAAGGTAAGTACTTTTGAAAGCGACAAAATCAAAGGATCAATCAACACTCACCATAGGATGGTTGCGAGCTCGTGCCCTCAATTTGACCTACTAAACGAAGATAATAATAGCGCATAACCCTAAGATTTCGGTACCTTGAAAGACTAAACTAAAGTAAATGGCTCCAAAGGAAGCGAGGATTCTAGTTAAATTCAACATTTTTAAGAGATAACTCCGATTAATAATTATTATTAGGACTTTAGAATTAGGCATACAAACAATCAGTCGATTTTGCGTTTTTAACATGATTCTGAATTTTTACTATCTTACAAAATCGTCGCGAAATAGCTCTTAACAGAGTAGCACTATAACGAGATTTCACTATACTGGTATACCTATATTATAAAGAAAGTACTTTTGACTTCCAAGAAATCATTATCCTGACAAGCAGACAGAACAACTTTAACTACTAAGCACGAGGCGCCTTCCTCAGTCGAAACTAATAAACTGTGGTCTAATGGTTGAAGATGATATTCTTGCATTTGAAGTTATCATCAGGTAATGTCGAACCAGTCGTCCCCAGGGACCGAAAAGCAAAGACAAAGCGAGCACGAAATTAAACAAGGCAAGCAGCTGAGCTGCTCAAACTGACGTCATCAACAGCGAGAAAGGAATGAGATTAACCGCAATGCATTACTTTGACAATACTGTATATCATTCTTCGCTCTAATGTCCACTGGACTTTATGCGACCTCGCAATCATGAAGACAACCAATATATGGTTATAAGTGAATTTATAATGACATTATATGATGAGGTTTGCTAGTGAATCAGTTATGAAAATTTCTGACAGCTAGGAAAACTAGATATTGAGCACAATGGGCGAACCTGTGTCAATCTCCTTTTTTATATATTACTGCATTCAATTTAAGAAGACGTAGGATATCGTATTACTCGCATAATCGCGTAATTCTCCAAGAATGCCATCTAACAACGAGACAGATTTAATTGCAGACATCGAGATACGACCTTTTGGGAATTGGGAGTAAAATAGAAGAGAGAGCATCGCGGTTACCTCTCAATCATGAGAGGCTGATCAATAAATACCTTGTTTGATTTTGGATAATTACGATATTTGAAGCCGAAAGGTCAGACACACCAACCGAAACCTGTGGTAAATATAGCAGGAGAACAGAACAGGTGATCCTAGAGGATAAATAAGGTGTTGCCCACGCAAAGCGATCGTTTGAAGTCATTCCCACTATTCCGCTTTGATGTAACCAGAGAAAATAATCGATTCACCGATGTTTAGTAATACTATACATCGCTGAACTCAATACTGTATTTGCTATACTCCCTTTGAAGTTTTCAAGTAGAAAAATATGGGAATTAAATCAATTCAACAACATTTTTTGTTGATAATCATTACTGTGGAATTGCAGCTTTGACAGCCTTCAAAAAAACAAATAAAGGAAGTGTAGTTGGCTCAAATTAGCCAATTCCACTGCTAATTTAACAACTGTGATCTGAAGGCAATAAGCAAACTGCGAATTGCATACATGGCATGGCATTTCCTCTGTAAGATGCATCGACTATCCAAGTATCAACAGCTGAATCAACATCATCAATCACAAGTCACAACATTTCAAACTATTCTACAATATCTTTTTTGAATGCAATTTTTACCTATTACCACTGCTGTACTGTGTCTGAAAGGTGCTTCCAGCAGTGAAATGTTGCAATTGCAAACAGGAAATACCAAGCACAAATTAGCAAACCTTAGCTATTCAAAGTACTCTATTACATTATAAATCTTGCTGTTATTTTCTGCAGTTGGGTGTCAGTATTCGATGGTGTGTATGTTTTAATGCGTTCGGGATAGTGGGCCTGGCATAATTGAACCTGTTGTTGTATCTATTAATCAGTTCAGTACAGTAATGGAATAGATTGCACTCATAGCTGTCTCTGTGGTATAATTCTTGTTATGGATTGTATAATGAAATTCTGAATACAATAAAGTGAGATAAAGTGAATTCCCTATGACATATAACAGTTAAAGCTAAAATGAGGTGTCAACGATTTCTGGCTATCTAAAACCATAATAAAACCCATAGGACTGGTGTAACTAAGTGAAAAATATAGTGCTAATTATCACAAAAAATACTGAAAAAAATCTTACTTTTGTTTTGCTGTCAGATATTGACACAGAATGAACATTTATGCTGAGTTCAACTTTGGGTGGTTTGCTTCCCTCCGTTCTCTTTATTTGTCGAGAGAAATTCAGCTTCTGTAACGCCATCTTAACCATGTCCATTCCACGGGGTTGCGACACCTCAGCCTTTCCAATGAACTGCAGGAATGAGGAATATAGGAGAATAATTCGCCGAGGAGAAACAGAGCACTGTACGACACAATAATGCTCACAGACCTTAACAACATAATTGACTTTTCCGTTTATCAGGGTTTCTGCAGCATGAATCCAGTTCTTGGAATTGCCTTTGCCATTATTTCCACCCTGGAATTGATATTATATTGATAGTACTGTACTCTAATGATACATTAATTCTGATGGAGTATGCATACATACTGTAGCGTGCTAGTTAGACTATGCAGAATCTTACAGGAATCTCACAGAATCTTAGAGTTACCCTACTTACAAGAAAAACATTTCCACTACTGGACATAGTATATTAACAATATAATCTACAGTGTCAACTTTGTTAATAAAGTACTCACCAACACCATTCTGCAGCTTTATCAAATGTGTTTGCGAATGAAGTTACATAAAATAGGCTAAGACTAACTTATGACAACTGTATTTATAAATAAAGAATACATTTGTAAGCTATTAAGTATAACGAAATAGTCAATGAAATGGAAGCTTGCACAAGAGGAATTGGGGCAAGAGTCAAAGCTAGCCTGAGATTTTCGTCAAGTCTGTTACATACTGTGCTCCATAGAGCTCCCTGTGTACTGTGTATAAAACTCTTCTTCGAGAATTTTGGCGCCAATTACCAACGTAGTACGATACTGCTTAATTGCCTTCTACTTGAACATAACCATAGAATCCCATCACACTTATGCTATTCGCTACGACGTTAAGTTTCGTGAAGGCTAGTCAATAAAATGATAGTTCATTGCATTGATTCTTTCAACGCCTAACAGCTCTGTTACTACATCAGCAAATCCGTATACTGATAGTGCAAGAAAGCCAACACAACGATTACGACCAAAAGTACCGACTGAACTGAACATCAGCTGTACTTGTTGTTGATATGACAAACATAATCATTCATGCATGACCTATAGGAGAATGCATTCGAAAACATTCACCGCTAGATGTCATGCTCGTGCATACTATTAATGTGTTGTTCTGGGTGGAAGGCTGGCTCAGCAGGCGCTAGTATCCAACAACCGAGAATGTTACGGGTTCGGCCCTCGCCAGAGGCATCTTCGTGTCCTCGACACAATCACCAGCTCACAGTCGACCCAGCTGTATAACTAGGTATCGGCATCTGCGGGGTCACATACATATGACAGAAAAGTATTGACGCAAATAAAGAGGAAATCAGGTATTAACTATATTCCATGTTAAATATAACTGTATATTATACGCAACGTGTATATTCCCATTTATTAAATCGATACAGTACGTAGATATATTTCGTTGTAACACGTTAAACTATTCGCTTGCGCCATCTCGAGGACAGAATGTTAATAAAGCGCACTTCCTTATGCCCATTTTATAATTTGTATGACGCATTTCCTGCAAATAATTGATTGATTTCAAATTGCACAAAAAAGGAATGTACTCGATTGAATGAGAGTTCTTCAGTAATAAGATTAGTTTGATATTGAATGTAGTATTATTTGTTCATATAATGCCTGAACTGTTTATCGCAATGAAGTCAGTAACGCTTGTTGTTATGGTTGGTTACGAATAGTCTGTTCTTTACAAACTTCTGGTGGCGGAGATGCATAAGAAGCATTTTCTGCTGCATCTCCTGAAGATTGATATTAAAGATAGTATTACATTGCAGTATTACATGTTAACATAGCTAAGTCTAATCATGTCAAAGTTATTCACTATAATAAAGCTATTGCCGCTTTTTCTCCTGCTGGAGAATTACGCAGTGTGTTTCATACAAGCTGTTGATCACGAGGAAAATGATGATAAACTGGTATGGGCAATACGACGTTTAGTTCAGCCAGCGTGCAATATAGCTCCTGAAGATCAGACCATTCAGACATTGCCATCGTGTACAAGCTGCTTGTCTCGGCCTGGTAAGAGAGGTGCCCCGGGTCCAAAGGGCGATCGTGGACCGAAAGGAGACAAAGGAAATTGCACTTGCGACTTAACAGTAGTGGGTGATCTAACAAATATGATTCAAGACTTACAAGGTAAAAAATAGAACGAGTGAAACAGAAGATGAGTCTTTTAATTTAGGTAGATATACTTTTCACTGGATTTTGGTATTACAGATCAAATAGACCACATGAAGGCTGCTATACCAGGTAAACGTTTTACAAAGCATGTTACAATACATAGTACAATAACTGGGGTTGCTATTTATAAGTATTTATCCAAAATAAAATGAAATTTTTTATTATGCATTAAACGTTATTTGATATCAGAACGTTTCTGCATGCTTGTTATGAAATCGGGAACAATACCGGACAGCGCGATATCGTTTTCGTCGATGCACTCTGCTTCTTACTGCCAAAGACAAAATGTACGTTTGGATAGCGCCGGAGCCTGGTGTGCAACAACTAGTGAGTATCGATATCTACTGTATTGAATAGTAGCTCCACACGGTGTTGCTGCAGTAAGTTAACTCTGTTATGAGAGATATATCACTGCTGTTGTTGTCCCAGCAGTGGACTTACATGCAACATAAAAAAATCGGGGCAAAAATGAGGGTTGCAATCGACAGAGGTGGATTCATATTCACCTACAGACATTTGTAACAGCTTCAAATACAATACCCAATTGATAACATTTATGCAATCATAATAAGCGGCATTCACTATTATGTATTGTATATGAATCCAATTTGTACTAATTCGATTTACTCATACTTTCTATGTTCACAGACACGGTAGACTCGCAGTGGGTCGAAGTGGACTTGCAAAAAATTCAAAGGGTGACTGGAATCATTACCCAGGGTCAGGGCCATAACAATGTTGAATGGGTAACAAGTTTGAAAATTGAATCCGGAACGATCGCGGGCTTGAGACAAACTATAACGGAAAATAATATTGCGAAGGTATTAGAGATGCTTATACTACATTGTTACTCCGTCCGTCATTCGAACTTTTACGTTCAATTGAAATTGATTAATATCATTCTCTATTATGCACTGAAAGAATGAAAGAAAATATAACTATTTCATGCATTCACTTTATGAATAAGGTTTGCTTTGTGTAGTGGGCGAAATGATTTTTTAATAATTCAACTCAAGATTCTCCAGACCAGACGGAGTTTCTAACTCCATTTATAGTTCTATGGACCTATTATGGTCAAATGGAGTATATCAGGCTTAGGACATCACTGATGTCAATTTCCTGTACTACCAAAGTTGTACAAAATAAATAAATGTTGTATTTTATCTGTATGTTTGCAGATATTTTCTCCAGTGAATACTAATAGCAAAGACAAAGCATATGTTCGCTTTCCTACACCGGTCATGGCGCGATACATTCGCATCATTCCGATGTCATACCACGGACATATGTCGATGCGATTTGAAGTGATAAATTGCTGAAGATTTGAATAAGCATACAACTGCACCATAATATTCATCAAAGAATAATTCATATTTCATGTTTTCATATTTCGCATACTGGAAAATTTCATTATGGAAAAGGAAATTGAAAGCGGCGGAATTCTCTGCTTTTGAACTGAATTATGCTTATTCTAGAATTTGTATGACGCATTTCCTGCACAATGGTTCCTGCTGTTCAACTTTCCCCCTACTGTAGCTGATCAACTGGTAAGAAAGGCCCAAATGGGCCCACGCTTATATGATTACCCACTTTAATAAGAATTTGAGGGAGGTTGCTTTGATTTTTTTACGATATATTCATCATAATTGTCCACAGAGGAATAATTAAAATCATCGACATATAACCCCGTTTCATGTATATTTACACTTAAGCATTCGTCAGTATTCCTGCTTCTTCTGAGTAACGTGTGGTCCCTAACTGCATTAAGAAAATCAATACAAAATCAATTTGTTATGTCTCAAAGTTTGTATTATATTTTTCCTGCGTCTTATTGGCATTCAGTAATGGATCGAATAAATTGAAATTCAGAGAAGTGGATTTACTCCGCCATTTGAATACACAAAAACCTTTTTAAATAAAATAATATCTGATATAATTTAATATAAAATTGTTTATCCCTTCACTCTGTGTGTTTCCGCAGCGCGAGAGTGACGTAATTACGAGCATGACGGATTACATTTTAAAGTTAGAAAATCTCGTCACGAGTTGTCGTATCATCAAACATAAACAATTTAATCTAACGTGGAAGCTGATGGGTTTGTTTAATTTTATCATTAAGTTTAAACATCGGAAAGTCGCTTTCTATTCGAAAGGTCACGTCTAAACAGTTTAAAATATCATCAATTATCGTGGTGGATGCAGAGTCACTGAGAATTCCAATGTAAAGAAAAGTTTAATTTATTCGCGCAACGCTCATCTTTCTAGATATAGATTTATGCAGTCCGTAGGTATCTCAGTTTTAGAATACCAGTAAAAATTGAAATGGATTAGACTTTGACTAAATGATCCACGTTCTGGCAAGGTCGGTAAAAGGCGAGCGAACGTATTGTTAGAGCATAAATTAAACTTATAATTAAGCTGAGCAAACAAACTAAATCACGTGAGAAGAGTAATATAGACTTTTTGTTGGGCAAGAAAAAGGAGAATAGGGGAAAACCTGATTGATGTCTCGCATGAATGAATTTGTTTTCAGGACATAGAAAAAAATCTGCACAACTTTGGTCCTGTCCTGGGACCATGTTTAGAGTATTTCTTTCAGGTCAAAAACCGGTAAAGACTTTCAACTTCTAGACTTCAGAATGTAGGTCAGATTGTGCAGATGCTATATGTAGAATCAATCGAATGATATTTTATGTGGAATTGGCCTCATACAAGACAGCTCTACTTGTTCGATATCTTGAGTTATAGCATAGTTTCAAGTTTAATCATAATTACTGCATCTAAATAGTTTCACGCATTATTTTAGTTAGTTTGGTTTCCAATTTTATTCAGTCTGGAGCGAATACCATTAGAAAACGTCGTCAGAAGATTTTTATATTTACGTTTAGATTTTTTCAGGAGATAGTTGTGTATTATTGCGTAAAACCAAGTCAATAATTTTACTGGAAATGCCCAATTCAATAGAAGTTAAAGGTTAGGAATTGAGAACACGTGAATTCTGAACATTTTTCTGAATGATCCTCATGGGAGCCGTCCATATCCTGTTGATGCGTGTTCAACAGCCGTGTGATGTTGTTTTGCAACCTTTAGCTACGTGAGAATTTAATTAAACAGTTGAACGAATACCGTGTTAAGCGTACAAAAAGCTTGTATCGAGACATGTTTTGGCGTAAATCATAGTACTGTATACTCAAGGCCTTCATCACCGTGAATGTGTAATAGTTGCGCGTAAAATGCGACGCATTTCCTGTTTTTATTAAGTTTAATAAATCCTACGATCAATCTCAGGCAAAGTACATTGAAATGACGGGGAGATTGCAGGATATTTATGTTTCTAATATGTTGTTATATTGGTTATGGTAAATCCCTGAGCGACGACTAATTTAAATGTAACTGTCGACTCTTGAGCGCAATTACTAGAAGGGTCGTCAGTAACGGGTAGAATAATTGAGGAATACAGCGTCATCCTCCACGTACGTACGTCATCGTATTAAGGTCAGCTGGTGTTCTTGATACCACCTAATGCGATAAGATCCCACATCACTAAATCCTTCATAATTTCTTTAATCCAATATTCCAATCAGCGTATTATTGAATGAATAGGAAGTTGACAATTGAAACTTAACAAATCCCGATGAGATAACACATGATACTGATTTCCCATCAATTCTGTCTATTGAGTTATTACTGGTTATCCATGTTTATGTAAGACTTCACATAGTGTAATTTCTTGTGGAGATGACTTTCAGGTCAGCTTTTGGTAAAGATGGATGTCGTACTCGTAATTTAGTATGGTACTAGACAAACAGTAATTAATATTAAATCGCTGATGATATACTTACATGAATAATTTCATTGCTAAAAATATATTATCTTTCACATACCGAATTGAATTCAAAGTTACAGTGTTACGAGTTTTACGTTAAAGTGCAGGATCGCTCTCTCTAGTCTATATAATATACGTGATGTAGATTTCAATATATTTTTTTAACGTTACAATTCCCCATCAAATCTTTAGAGAATTTAGCACGCAGATCCGCATGTATCTCGGAATATTACATGTACAAAATCCGGGACCTGGCTCACTAGGGGACCGGAGGGATCAAATCCCACTTGGGATCGTTTCCTACGTCAGAAAAATGGCATGTTTCAATGACATACAACAGGTCACAAGTCAAAAGTATATCTTGTTATTCTATATTGGGACAATCTAATCCTATAGATAGAAAAGTAACCGATAATGTTGGCCATTTGAAAACGATTAATAACAATTATTGTAATGAAAGATAAAGACAGTACATCTTCAATGTAATTATTTAATGAAACGAAACGAAGGCATCATTGACTTCTAACTAACGTCTAGTTTATTTAAAGTGGTATTTAAAATAAGCTTTTATGGATAATTCACATCCCTTTCTCGAATCCTGTTTCTTCGTTACATAACGTAATTTTTCTTTACGTAACACCCGAAATTGAAGACAGTTCCCCTTTTTTGGGCTAAAATTATTTTAGTATACTAGTATTTGAATCTCTTTGTTTTTACAGATTTATAATTACTATAGAATATAGATGACTGATTTTCTATGTTTCCAGCAGGCATATTTCCTGCTTTTTTATGCGACCAAAAAAATTTTTTAGTCGATCGAAGCAATATCACAAGAAAAATTGTTTTCTGCTTTTCTTGCGAATTTTCCAATAGCTCGGGGCGATTCAACTAACATATCGTTCTGAATAAGTCTTGTTGTTTTCATGCACGGGCGTACACGTATTAGCGAGTGAAAATATCTGAATTAAGCGAAATTAACTACCGCATTGTTGCAGTACTTTGTTTGTGATCAAACAGTGACATACTTTCACTAGTGTCAATCAGATGTAGCGTCGTTGAGACACGTATAGAGGCGGCTATTACGATAATTATTCTAGTTATTTACGAGGTACATACTTAGTACGTCAAAGTTGAGGATGTAACGATCTCCCGGTAATGTATTCGCACGCCTTCAACATTATCTATCAGATTATTAAAAGTGGTTTTGTTTTGATAAGTTGAAGGTTGATATCATTCCAAACTCTTTTCAAAGCTCTATAAATTTCAGTTTGTTATAAATACGAACATATATGTATATGAGGAATTCACTCAGTTATCAATTACATAGAGAAATCTATAAAAACTCTGTTAAACTCTGTTATGTTAGTTAATTTTGCACTGTAAAGAAGAAAGGCAAGCCAAGAAAACTTACAATTAGAACGAAGCTAAACGAACATATTATCAAACGATTAAGAGAGTAGTTCTATGAATGATTCCCACTGCTTTATATTGCTTAATAATATGATCCACGGTAGTGGTTACCAGCGTGGAGCAGACACTCCACATGGGGGTAATTTGAATATAAGAGGGCAAGGGTGAGGGTAATTTTAAAATTATATATTAAGAATAAATATCTCTTATATTAAACTATTTCTTATATTATTGGATGGTTTTGGAAATGTATTTGACTGCATTTTTATTCTATGTTGGTGTGCATCATGGGACATGCTAACTGTACATGTGGTTGTACGATCAAGTTAATTTCCTATTTGGCTGCCTGAAGATGCTCCAGTGAGGGTGTTAAACGAAAAATGGCTTGGAATTATCGGTATAACTCAACTATAGACATATTTTTAAGATCTTAAACTAGATAACTAAAAGGTCCCTCGGAAGTGAAATGTTTTATTATTAATATATAATTTATTTCTCTGAAGAATTTTTGACTCACTGTTAAAACACATGCAGGGGCTCTTTGCATTTAAGTCATTAGGATTATTAGACGCGTTTCCAAGCTAGCTTTATGGACCCTTTAAGGGTTGCAGGTTGCAGATTGCAGATTGCAAGTAGAATCGTTCACTATTGCTCATTATTGTAACAGTTCAATTCGGTGGATTTCGCGTGAGAAGACCGTCATAATTAACGCGTATTTTTTAAACAGCTTCGGCGAAAAGTTTGCGCTCCGTGCCCCAGGCAAGAACCGTAGTCGTAATCCGCTCATATACCAACCAGCTCGAGAGAGATTATTTTCTGTAAGCGATGATATTAGTCACCTGTGCTACCAAACGTTCGGTGATGGTTTTTCGATCTGTAAGGTTAAGATAATTAAAAAAGTGTTCATGTAAACAATGGTTTTTGGATAGACATATTATTGTTCAGAGATAAAATACAAAATGATGAATGATACGGTTTGTCTCAATTCGAGCACTATGTTTCTGTGTGTTCATCTCACCAGTTTGACTTGGTAATACCGTTTTTAGTGATGCTTTCAGTCACAAGTGGGGAGAATTAGGTTAGAAGTTATTGGTTCATCCAGTAAAAGGCGATTTATCTGTTTGGTCCAAACGCGAATTCAGCTATACTAAAAAGTCTTGATCATGAAGCATTGGTTCTTACAGGTGCGATATCTGTATAATTAAGGCAATCTAATTAAAGTGTAGATAGTAAAACTTGTTGTAGTATAATTAAACACATGTTTATTAGTTTAGAAAGAAAATATTTAATGGAATGTAAGACTTCTGTAAAGTGACACATTAGCGGTGGTATATTACTGAAAAAGGAAGATGTCTCTTACCGCTATGTAGCTCGAAGCGCGGAGTTTTAAATTTAATGTCAGAATGTTGTCCTGCTTTGCTTTTGATTTTTTTCGCGCGTATATAATAATTGACAATTGACATTGCTTGGACTTGAAAAGAGTTAAGATCTTTTAAGCTTTTTCTGCACAGTAAATATTCTCCTAATTATTCAGTGGGACTAAGAGGATACCCATAAGGCCCTAAAATGAATCAAAGAACAATATATGGCTGGATATAGTTGGAAAAGAAATCGCTAAAACAATATTGAAAGAATATTATTATCATTTTCACAGTAAATATTTATATACTTTTATTTTGTGACAATAAAAATATGATGAGGGATTGATCGTGAAATATCAAGATATAGGATATGTCTATTTTCAGTCGAAATATCGCAGTCGGGAATGTACGCACAAATACAGGATGTTTTGATATTTTCATTTATCATATTGTTTATAATTTTGCATCTGTCTGAATTTTTAGAACTGCGTAGAAGCAATTAAGCATAATTACGCATGGCGCCTGTTGTTTACAAAAAAATACCTAATGTAAAACATCAGACGTTACCAGGAATCGAGAATTTAAATTTCAGGACAGACGTTAGAGCAATTATATATAGACCTTTGTCGTTAAATTTCTATTATAGCCTATCAATATATAATTGACGATGCCATATCTGTTATACACAATTACGCATTTTACGTTCTGACGCAGTACGTCTACTTTGTTCTGCGTCACCATACCCTTCGACGATCGTACGCAAATGGGAGTTTCATTAAGAACTAATCGAAATGCGCAAAAGTAACGTAATACACATCCTAAAACAACTATTTTGGGATATCAGACAGGACATAAAAGTCGGTAACTTTAACACGGATCGGTAGTCGGCAGGGTAAACCTCAAGGAGTGGTATTCAGTAATTTATGGCTGTTTTATTGTTTTACATATACAGAGTTGACTGCGGTGAACAATGAATCTAAAATCTATTGGGGTTGTTTTTAACTAATGAAATATTCGAGGAATTGTCAAGTCACGACGAAAACAGATTTGCATTATCAACCTGGATTCAGTTTGTTGTACTTTTTCAATACGAATTCACTTTAGAAATTAGTGTTTGATTCTACCAACTACGCATTTTTTAAACTCTTTAATATTGTATCATTCTTTCCATTTCAGTACAAGTTTAAACGAAACTTAGTATTTAATACAGCAATTCAACGAGGTTGAAATAAAACTTCGGCGTGGAGCGAATAGCTATAAAGTCCCATAAACATTTCTGTAACGTCGACCTGTTGTAGCATGTTGTAAAAGTGAATATCGAAAAAGAAAACATTTCAATATCGAAAGAGATTCATTTTCATTTCAATATCGAGAAAGATTCATTTTCAAGTTGTAAGGACATTACAAAACAATGAAAATTACTATCGAGGGCATCATAGTAATTGTATGCTTCGCGATAGCGAGTGTAACAGCTAGCTTGCCAATTTGGCCCAGTGTCGGAAGAGCGACAGACCCGGAGACCAACATTGCTTACGATTCTTTCTCAGAAGGAAAACAAGAGGAAAGTCGGCACGGCGAGACTGGCGGCACAGGTGAGAGCGAATTTACCTCACATGATCATCAGGAAATAAGCAACAGAGGCAACGTCATTCTGCCCTCATCCAGTTTGGAAGAGGGAGAAAACAATCTAATTGGCTATTCGGAAAACCAAGATCACGAACTGCATCCGGGAATTGAAACGAACAACCCAGAAATTGTTGAAACGGAAAATACGTACGAAGAGAGCGATTTGAATGGCGTGGATGCGATTCTCCTCAGTTATCTAAATATGGTCATGAACCAATCGCGAAACGAGGCGTCCCCTCCGTATGAAAGAAACGGAACCGACGACAGCGATAACGCGAATTGCACGGATATATCTTGCCTTTTTCCCGCTGAAAGACTGGCAATGTCATCAGCGGATCAAAACGAAGAGGAAACCACGGAGGAAAACCAAGAGATATCTATTAGTACGTCTGAAAATGCTGTGAATAATGGAATCATTGAAACGACTACATCTTTAGTCACGACTACTCAGCACAAGACATCTGACATGTCATCAGATGCAAGGTAATACGGTACCCTTATATAAGAAAATGATATTTGAATTATGCAGCTTACAAGACGAGCAAATATCACAAAACACGAATCAACCATACATTATGGTAGGGTTCTCATGCAACGGGGATTTTTTTGAGAGGAAAAAAATTAGCGTTTCAGGGGAGGGGAATGGGATTTCACAGATTGGTACTGGCATCTCATATTTTATTTACAAGGAATTGATTCAAGTGATGTACTCTCTCTAACATTAGTCACAACCGTGCTTCGAAACAAAACAAAACTTTTAAGGCGATGTTTTGAGTACATTTCTCCTAAGAAAATCCATTCAAGAATCCTTTCCCGAATTATTTGAATATATTTAATTTCCTCTGAAATAGTATCGCCATTCACTACATTAAATCAAAATAATTCACTCACATCTGTTCTACGAAAGATTTTATAATGCATTATACCTGTTATAAGGTGCGAAATACATGCATTATGTATACAACTGACAACGTAATCTCTGATTTCATGAGATTAAAAAAGTTAGGATAAGAAAAAATGGAATATTTCGGGAAATAGGCATCAAATATTTATATAGCGCGCGTGGTGTGTATGCTAAAAGAATTTTTGTTACGTAGGGTGAATTTGACGAACGGAGATCAGGAACGAAAGCTCGAGATTTCCCAAGATGGCGATAACGAAGAAATCGACATAACTGATAAAACGTTCAAGTTTAGCCTTCTTCCAGGATACAAGAGTTTCACAGTTCCGGAGAATAATATGTAAGTAAGAGCTAAGGGAAGACTAAAACACAGTAGTTCGCAACCCATACGAGGGGATACCAAAAGTAAATTACAGTCAAAAGGTGGGCATAAGTAAAAAAAGAGTAGTTGCCTGAACCGGCTGAAGGCTAAATATATACTAGAAATATAATGAAGTATATTGAATGAAAGAGCGAAACCCTATATTTATCAGATACAAAATAATACAGTTAAGAAGGGTCTGCTGGATCTATATTAATCCACTTAAAATCTTAAAAATTAGAATATTACATATAAGATGAGGGATATATATATAGAGGATGTGATCATAAGATCAAAATAAAGCAGCCGTACAGCGAACTAAAGCTGTATACACATTCAAAGCCGGCTTTGTTGGATCTATATTAATCCGTTTAAATACCTAAAATATACAACCGCGCATATAATATATTTATGAGATGCGTACGCAACAGAGCTCAAAACGAAGCAGCCGTCAGCTCGCCAAATTCGAAATTAGTCAGTGTAAAAAATAGCCGGTAATCTAGAAGCAGGATAAATTCTGTACTACTAATAGATCTACTACAGAAGGAACTTGAGTGTGTATTGTGGTTATGTTGCTGGGGTAGTGATCGACTTTTCGAACAAATACTTGCTAAAATTAGGATTCAATTTAGTTTCAATAGAGAACAGCTCTGTTAATTATATAAATTATGAGCGTAAAAAATTATAAGAAAAGGGCTAAAATATTTGAGGCGTCAGGGTGCCGGAGACTGAACTAGCTCGCAGCGAAAAATAACTGTGTTCCTCAATATAGATCAGAAATAATAAATCTTGAAGCTCTGTGTTTTTTGTGACCTTATTCTTACAATCACGTTTCGATACTTCTAATTGCTACAATATTTGATCGTTCACAATATTCATTATAATGATTATAAATAAAAACTAAATTTGTTTACAGAAATACATTTGAAGAGGACGGATCCCACTGGATTTGTGGTAAAAACTGTAGTGTAAGTATAAAATAATATATATGTTTTCTACTATTACACTCATTTATCTTTGTTATAATTTTGTTCCATATAGCGAAAGTATATACAATTAAAATATGCTGAACGTGTTTTCCTGTGAATATATTTAGTGTTGTTACATCAGCAAATAAATGAAAAATTAGTCTTTGACTCGAGTGTCACTACATTACAACAAAAGCTAAATATACTAACTTGGAACGAAATGCTGCAAAATGGATCCAATATACACTGGCCTATGTCTGGTTGTATATTACCACTGGAAATGCACAATTACACATATATTTCATTAAGTTTCGGTTGCAGAAATGTTATTAGTAATTCAAGAGTTAAGATATCAGTAAATCCTCAAAATAACGTGATAGGTCAATATTTTTTATAATACTTTTTTCTTATCCATTTTTTCAGAGAACCTTCATACCAGGAAAAAATATTACAAGTAAGTCAGATTACTATGTTTAATTACATTTAATTTTCGCAAGCAAAGGTGTCGATTTCAGGTTTTTCCAAAATTAAATCTTTGTGTTATTTTAGAGATTACCGAGAAATATATTTTCCCTTAGGTAAGCTAAACTACTTTGAAAATAAATATTTTCATGAAGTTTTTATAGGTTATCTATAGAAAAATTATCTAACAGCAGGGAAATATAAAGTTTATCAAGCAATGAAAATAATAGACATTTTTGGACCATTTCAAACCATTCAGCAGGTACAAGTTTGAAAAAATAGTTTGTGGAAATTAAGTCAACTATTTACAAGCATGAACTCGTGTATTTTTAGAATACAGCAGGAGGTACTCACGTCATGGATAGGTTTTAGAAAGAAATCTTAAAATGATTCAATTTCACCATAAGCCCAATAATATAAACTGTGTACGTTTAGCGGTCATTGTTACTAGGATATATCAAGGAATTACTTTGTACGTAGCAAGACCTACCTCCACTCAAGCAATAACAAACATGGCCTTTGTAAGGCATTGTTTATTGTTATACTATTGTAGGATTATCGTACACTTTAGGTAATTTTATTTTAATTTGTTTTCCTTCTCTCAACAATGTTATAACGAATCATTTCAATAATTGTATTTATTTATTTATTTATCTATTTTTACTGTATATATTCTAGTAGCAAAGATTCCTAGTAGATAAATACATGCTGTAGTTATTGATCAATTTGCAGGGGAAATCTGGGACATGGAGATGCCAGACATCGTTCCATTTCTGAAAAAATGCGGAGTATTTCCCGCTTGTCGGATACGTATAACCGCCCCTGATGACGTGGTCAACCTCGATGCGGAAGCCTACAAACTCACGTTTTCGAAAGTGATCACCAACCAACCAGACTACATGGAAGCGGTGATGCAGATTACTTGCGACCCGACGAACGTCAGCATTACTGTTGCCTTCGCTATTACGTTAGCTGTCATTATTGTGGTCAGTAATATCGTGATCATAGCTGTGACACTGCGTACCAAGTCGCTGAGAAAACCCCACGGTTACTTCAAGATTTCACTTGCTATTGCCGGTAAGATGCAAACTTTACTATTCCTCTTTATGCTTATTTTAACCATAAACACTTCAAGCCATGTAGTCAAAGCGCAAATTGAATTGAATCGACGTTAAACGAAGCCATTTTTACCATACGCCTATCGTCTATTCTAGACTTGATGTATTTAATTATGTTAACTACTTGCCAGATTTCCTCAACGGAGCATTTGTTCTGACCAACATCAGCTCAAATATGATTCATTACATCCATTTCGACAAGAACGATAACGATCAAGTTATGCAACTACGAAGAAACGAACCCAATTACAGCGTTGCTTCATTCTTTGGGGTAGTTGCTGTCTTATCTCAAGTAGCAACAGTGTACAGGTGACGAATAATGGTAACTTTGTAAGCTCAAGATAGCAAACTTAATGAATCGATTTTTTTATGATTTCACAGCGTTTTGTTATTGAGCGTGGACAGTTTTCTGTCTATTCGTTGGCCAATGCAATACCGAGTCGGAGATCTAATGACGTCAAAACGCGCCTGGGCCTTAATCGTGGCGGTTTGGGTATTCGCGTTAGCCGTATCTTCTCTACCATTGCTAGCGGACGAATACGTGAAATACGGTTTGAGTTACAGCACGTTTTCGTTTTTTCCAATTTTGGAACCCATACATCAGGTAAATCTACTAATAATCCCAACAATTTTATTCGCTTAATCATAGTCAATGCTTTGCGTTTATTTTAACTGGAGTTTTTTTTTTCTTCAGATGTCATACGAAGACGCGTTCATGGCAAGGTAAAAGATAGATTAGAGCATGATATGGATACAAAAAACCGACTAAGAGTGGAATTATAATTCACTATAGCAGTGGTAGTTTTCGGTATTTCAATTACCCTGAATTACCAGATACCAGGGTTCTTCATAATACACCCCAATTATAAAACACGTACCGTAGGTTCTGGTTAATAGGCCGCGATTACTAACGAAGAACTGTGCATTACATATGCTAATGCATAATTTTTCAGAAAAACTGTGTAGTTGATAATTCAATCTGATACACGAAAACGTAAAACTGCAGGACCCGTATTATTCGTTACTCTTGCGAATATTTTAATCCAGCACTACCGACATATACATATCGTTGTCGTATCGTGAGATGTACGAGGTCGTAGCATAAACTACTTTCACTATTCTGTATATCCGTTTCACAAAAGATCTGTAGAATGTCTGGAATTTTGGGGTAGCAATGTCGAATGTGATGAAAATCAACATTGACATAACCCTGTGTCTACAGATGTTTTTTTCGAATATAAGCACAATATTAGGATAATATTTTCTGGGTTACAGGTATACAGAGTACCCGAGTATGCGTGCTAATTATATGTGCTAATTTTATGGAATTAAAGGTTTAGAAAACTGACGAGATATATGATACGTTATATACGCTGTTCCAGGAATCAGCTAATATTTACATATTATATTCACAGCTATATACACGTAATTCTCTACGCGGCACTGGTATGGGGTATCCCCTTCCTTGCCACGTGGCTGATGACACTGATGACAGCCTATCACAGTCGCGGAATGCTCAAACAAATGAATTCGGTACGGAAGAAGACACCAGCGATCACGAATAAAATCGGGCGGTTGGAACGCGATATTCTGCGAACGGTCTTGATCGTGCTCATTATGCTGACTATCACCGTCCTGCCCATGATCGTTTGCTTGATCATTATCAGTTTGACAACGCATAACAATCTCCTTTGCATAGAGCAAAACATTATAAATTTCCTATTCGCCTCTTACTACATACTTATCTGCGGCAGTTTTATGAACGTTATTGTCTATAACGCATGTAATAAGGACTTTCGTCGCGCTACGTTTCAGTTTTTATGCGACATACTGGGCGTTCTGTTTGCGTGCGTGTGTCCGAAACGTTGGGAAATCTCGCACCAGTTTTCCAGTCGTCGCGGACGAGCTAATTTGTCGAGCCGACGAACAACTTCTTCGAATTTATCGAGCAAAGGAAACAACTGCACGAAGAACGGAATCAAAAATCGCACCCAAGACGCGAAACACAACCTACAAGCGCAATCTAATTATATTACCACTAAAGGAGACAATGGTACCTCCCCATACTATATAGGCAACTGTTATGGAAGAGGAATAGAGCTTTCCGAGAGCGCAAGCGATTCAAACAGGACTCTATCTTCCGCCCAATCTACTTCGTCACAAGATCGTTCGATTAGTTCGGAAAGCAGCAGTTCGTTTATGATAATCAAACAAAAACCATCTTCAAAAACGAACGATATTCCCACGAAAGATACCTCATGTACTACAAGTTAATGGCATCAGCCGGTGTTGTGACTGCAAGCGAGCAAGAAATTCTAATGGAATAGAACGAGACGGTTCGCATTCCATGAGGTTGACATTACTGTATTGTACTGTACTCTTCTGAATTGTGTGAGTGTGTTTACTGATGGGCACTGCGCCAAGTGCAAGCATGCAGCAATGTTACGGGTTTTATCGTATATAATATATCATCTCGAAGAGGATTATATAAGAATTGGCTGTTTTTAAGTACTTGGATAATAGAACAGTATATAGTAAGTCTGTTACTCAGAATTAATGTTGGAATTTCTAGTTGAAGTTGTTATTTGTAATTATTCTGCACTTTTTGTCTTCAAAACCTCACAGGTAAGACCTTTTTCATCAAAGTGATAGAATTGAATGGTTGAAATGATGTATTACTTCCTAATATTTTTATACTGTAAATAACTACGAAGTAAAAATTAATAATATTACACTATGTTGTCTAGTTTATTCATCATTATTCTAACATAACGCCGCCAGTAGATAATCTTTAACTTTCACAATTTTACTATCCGGAGTACTGGAGGTCACAACGCATTTCTAACAAAATATCTAATTTACCATCGTAGCCCGTTTGACTTAATTCCTGGATGAAGGTATCTGTGTTCAGTCATACTCGCAAGTTTTTGTAAATTGTACGCTACTAAAATACGAACGATGAATTCTATTTGAGGAATATGGTTTAATACAACAGAAACCTGCAGAATTGAAACTGATTTTCGTACTCTTTTGACTGTAGTTGTATTATGTCTCGGAACTTCAAAAAGGTTTATAATAAATCGTTTCTCTCTTTAGTCTTAAACTTAAAATAAATAACGTGTAATCCTGAGATGAACTTTCTTAGTCTATCAAGGCTGTGTGTTGAGCGACGGGATGGTTGTGGTTGTTTTGGGCAATTCTCTTTCGCAACAAAATTCAAATCAAAAACTTCTTGGAATCTCGTTTTATGGCGTATCAACTTAAATATATAACTGTAAATATATACACACCCATAGGATATTGATGTTGATATTCAGTGTTCTATTCATGTACATCAGCTTCAAGTAAACAGAACAACTTTGTTATCTTGCTTTATATTTTTACTTTGTTTCTTACTTTACCAGAGTTATCTTTTCAAAATACTTGCTGTAAAACTATCGATGATAAATAAGATATAATTTGCGATTTATTTTAAAGTAAGCTGACATTTCGAATCATCAGAACGTGAGCCAAAGTTTGTTTACAAGCTGACGATGCGAATACAATACGCGGAATTCTATTGCTGAGAAAAACAACTAATGGACTAGCCTTGGTCAAATTGATAGGAATGAGAAATGGTTTTCTTGGTTCGGAGCCAAATCTGCGATTGCTATCGGTTCCCCTTTACACACGACCACAAAAACCGATTATGCCAAACAGATAAAAGGATTTTTCGCAAGTTCAGCCACCTGGGAGCTAATACACTACTCTGATTCCGATTTATCAACCCTCAGATCCTAGGGTTTTGGTATTATTAGGCAATAAAAGTACTGTAAATAGACTAACATCGTCATTTAAAAAAAAAAAAACAGTGTAATATATATCTGACATTCGGTCACTGAGAAAAATTAAGACTATCCACGCCATCGATACTAGCTACGAAAAACAAGGAATAGGTGTAATGTACAGGAATTTGGAACCCTTAACTTTTCCTATATTATATATCACAGTTGTTTGAATGTAAACAATAGCCTTCGCTATTAATATGATTACAAAGCGTTGTATTCGAAATTCAAACTCACATTTTATATGCTGTTAGATCCATGACGGGCTTTAATGTCAAACTGAATGATGTTTCGATCGTCCTTGCTTGTCGTGATTAATTTCCCGTCGAAGCAGGTCACGTCCGCAACCGCAGAATGATAAAC
This sequence comes from Halocynthia aurantium, assembly GCA_013436065.1. NCBI lineage: Eukaryota > Metazoa > Chordata > Ascidiacea > Stolidobranchia > Pyuridae > Halocynthia > Halocynthia aurantium. Next base: position 93,121 of record QXVX01003056.1, read on the forward strand.
ACTGTTTGATGTAAACATAATAAGCATAATGTGGAATTAAATTAACCAAAACAGTCTCTGAATTGTTTTGTTTAATTAGAGGTATGCTAATTAGATATGCGAACTTGATAACATGAAGCTGATTTTCTGTCACGAGTGAAACTGAAAATCTGTCATCTACTCGATCAAGCGGTCTACTTCAAACTTTACCACTTTAAATACTGTAGTTCAAACCAGTACACAATTTAACGACAGTCCATGACTAATTAACCTCATTGCAGATAGCGAACAGAATACAAAGTTCAATCTACATAAATAGCCCGAAGGTTTTGAATATGCTCAAGATCGCAAGATTGGAACGTTAGCTACCGAATTTCAGAAACTTTA
>QXVX01003057.1:7568-19468 GCA_013436065.1 Halocynthia aurantium
CAAAACACTATTTCAGATACTGTGGAAATGGATGATGATAATACAATCCAAGCCGGTGAAATTCAAAGCACAGAAGCTGTATGTTAATATCAAATTTCTAAAGAGAATCACATTGAAATAATGAAACAGGGCAATGTTCAACTTTTATCAGAATATGATGTTGAAATTACTCATGAAAGAATAAGTGAACAAGTGGATTTTAGACCTTTGCAACCTAACGCTATGTTAGCTGTATGCCGTAGACTCGGCATGAAATGTGAATATTTAAACGTCATACCTACCGTAGAAGAGATGAAAACACCCAATCATACCAGAAAAATCACTGCTGTTGGAAATTGCTTTTTCAGATCGTTGTTGTACGCTCTTTCTGGAACTGACAGAAATTACAGACTTGTGAAATTTGAAATACTGAAATATTTGAAATATAATGAAAGCATCCAATGATATGGTGACAGCAAAGTGATCATGTTTCTGATTGTAACTTTGTATGAAAGATCACAGGATTTTCTTGAAAAAGCGAGTCCAAAATTATATATCCTGCTTGCAAGTCTGCTGTTTTACCTGTTCCTGATGGTTCTCACATTGCTGTGCCACATCCCTCATCTGGATATGATGAGTCTTTATTAAGTAACAGACCTTCCTGTGCTGATGAAACTGACGTCAGTGCTGTTGACTTGAAAATTCAGCTCATGTTATTGACATGTATCTGTGTGTAGCACATATATAGTTTGCTGCCAAACACACGCAAGTTAGAATGTAGATGATACACTTGATTGATGTGAACTAAGCACGGTGATGCAAGTAGTGATAATGTGACAACTTTACAATTGACAACAATGGGAGTTCTGCATAATTGTGTACAATTCTAGTTCTATTTGGTTTTCTTTGCAATTTGGTAACTAAAATTATTCGAATCACCGTAATTTGAATATATAAACCTGTTTTCTGTAGGAAGGGTCGGTCAGAGACTCGGGATATCCAACCATTCCAGTCTGGAAAACAATCTCTCCAGCAACATCGACCTCGGCTCCGAAATGACTTCCCACAAATTGAGTTCCATCTTCTAGAATTATTGTCACTGGTTTTTTAATGGTACTTTTCATTCCCGAATATAGCAAATTATTATGTAAATAAAAAATGTAATAACACTGATCTGTAAACGATACAGGAATAATTAAATTCAAGGTTGCATTGTCAAACATGTAGCTATGAAACAGAAAGCTGTCCGAGATCCACGTTTTCTCCTCGACATGTGCGTTTCAAATTGGTCACTAGAGTACGCAAGAGAGACAGATGCGTCAGTCGCGCGGAACGTAGTGGACTGGAATCGTAGTGGACTGGAGTATCTCAGCCAATGCCAGATTTAGATACAAAGAGGTCCTAGGCTAGCGGCTAGACAAGTAATTATCGAGCATAACGGATAGGAATTTCAACTAATATTCCAGTCTTCGCAACATACCGAAAAAGAGTTTCATAAATAACTGAGCATCCTCCCACAAAAACCTTGTTCGGAAAACTCCTCACTATCCTCCTCTCCATAGGAAAATGTTTCAACTAACAGAGCTGCTTCACCTTGTGAGGCTCGATTATGATCCAGCAGAAATTTAATTCAACTATTTAAGTTACCAATGATACTATTTAAAGCAAAAGTAATACAAGTTTAACCGGTTTTTATTGTGGATCACTTTACATGAATTAACTAGCAGTATTACCTAGTGGTTAGCAGTATCCTATTACAGCACAGCATCAATGAATGTCATGAATTAACGTCTGCAACTCATCAAAAATCTACTTAAGCATGGAATGTGTACCTTGCTTTAGCTTGAAGGTAAAGAAAAGAAAATACTGTATTTTTATTGTATATTATTCACATTAAGGTTACTCAAATATCAAATTTCGCTAAGTTCGTATCCCAGTAGTTGAAGTGTTTCTTTTGTATTATAGACAGAAAGATTGGGAAATCTGTTTGTGTAAGTCACTGAAATTATCTAAATGCATCTTATAGTGGTCTACAACTCTACATTATCTAATGAAAAACTAGATCCTGATTGTAGCTTATTAAAGGGTTTCTATCCACTAAATTCATGCTGGAAAACAGAGGGAAGAGCTTTAAAATTAATGTACAACAATTCGCACAAATTCAAGAAAAAAGAGATGACATTATAGTATATATATATATATATATAGTATAGTATAGTGGTATATTCAAAGGTGTATATATTGCACATGGTCTGTCGTTCTAGATGAATCTGTAAGTAAATAGAGAGAGTTCATTGTACCAAAGAGAAATTCGGTAGTTTGGTAGAGTGCTTTAATTGTTAACATAAGGATATAACTCTACAGCAATATATGCTGCGTATATGGGCGCCCGCAGCTACTTTGCCGAGGAGAAGACAAAGGGATATATAGTCCGACTATCACATAAATATATATAAATTGCATGTTGAAGGTGTAGGAGAATAAATGATAATTTAGCCGTGATAACAGAGAACAAGGAGCAACTTTCAACTTTTTAGTAATGTACTAACTAGCACAAATAAACCCCATTTTTCATCCCTTGTGGACGCCCGGGCAGTCAGTAAACCTAGTTGGCTTTAACTTCCAAACAATGCATGTCGGGATATGCTGTTAAGGTCTTGCTATCTTCAATACAACATTATATTTACCTAATTTACTTCTCATCTGACGTATATCGGGTGAGTGCATCTGCTAGTTCGTAGCGTTGTTCCACTGAAAAAATGAAAATAAGTCATTAACCACAGTATCGATATTTGCTACAATTTTGTACACTAATTGACACCGTTCACACGTTCTTGTATCTAATATTAACAATCTATAACAATACATAATGTGTTCTCACCACTCAGATTTTCATCGCTGAGTATTTCCAATAATAGAAGCTCATTCATGAGCTCTGCAGGAGAATTCGGAATTCCCTCATTATTGTTTTCATCCATGAGTCCTATTCCCCCGTTCTGAATTCCTCCGCCGTTTTCGCCTAGGTCTGAAAATGTTTAACAGCTATAAAGCAGTTACAAACTCGGCGCCTATATATTATATATGGCATTTATGCACTTGCCAGAGCAACATACTGAGTATCACTTCAATCGCGACTATTGCAATTTCCAGTAGTGTAATGTAGTAGCATTTAGAATTATTTTCCACTCAGTTTTAGATTCTCTGAGGGATTTTTGCAAGAGTTTTAAATAATATAACGTGGGTGATAAAAAAATTCTTTCGTACGTCATCGATTGCACAATAAAGATCCGGCTGTGACGTATTTTGATACAATACTATTCGTACAGAGACACCCAGCAAGACAATTTACCTGGTGTTTCGTGTCGTTGCAGTGGTGGAGGTGGGGTATTTTCTAAAACGCGGGGGAGTTCTGGTATTTTAGCCAACGAGGCTTCCTGGGGCTCAATACCGCCATCTTCAAGAATCATCTCCAATGGTAACGGTATCCTGGCTGCTGCATCAAATGGGACCTGGTCTTCTGGATGGTTGTATTTTATGCCGTTGGCATCAACAATGGGGGGAGTGGCTTCATTCTTGTTCACTGTGGAAAAAAAACATAGGGGGTTTGAATATGCCAGAAATACCAAAAGAAATCAAACATTTGTATGTCTGATATGACCTGCTAATCAAGTAATAAAAACTTTCTAGGACGACGGCACATTGGAAAAACTTTTGGAAATTGGAATATAGGACGTTAAGTAAGTAAGATAGAGGTACATCCAGTGCGATAATCCAAAAAATGCAGAGTATAAGGAATGAAAAGTTCTCATCCTGTGAGCTTATTAAAGGAACGGGAAACGGCTTCGCGCTCTGAAATCAACGTATTTTGCATTCTGTTGAATGTTCTATGCTTGTACTTCACGATCTTCCGCGATAAAAATATAGTTTCGTTAATAATTAACTCCATCTGTACCCGACTGTTTTTTCTTCAAGTCGGTGTGGAAAATATGCAAGTTTATATGGAGCAATACGTTGAAATATAAGATTACGCTATTAAATATATAGGACGATTGGTAACGCTAATGAGGGGTAGTATAGTGTTAACTAACCCTTGGCCTGATCTCAGGCCTGATCCACAATCCTTGCCTAACCTAAGCGCATATAACATATCCTCACGTAACCGGGTTTTTAGAGGGATCACATCACTAAACTAGTACTGTACCGATAGTACCTCGTAGTAACTGGTCGGTAATTGTTGAATTCTTAAGTTTTCACACGTCATCGATTTTAAAGCAAAGGCCCGGCTATGACTTATTTCCGTACAACACTAATCGTAAACAAACATTCAGCAAGACAAATACCTGGTGCTTCGACTCGTTGCAGTGGTGGAGGTGGGGTATTATCTTGAAAGCGGGGGAGTTCTGGTATTTTAGCCAACGAGGCTTCCTGGGGTCCAATACCGCCATCTTCAAGAATCAACTCCAATGGGAATGGTATCCTGGCTGCTGCATCAAATGGGACCTGGTCTTCTGGATGATTGTATTTTACGCCGTTGGTTTTTTTGTGAGGAGGGGCCTCTTGATCATCATTCTTGTTTTCTGCGGAATAATTCATATTGGATTTGAGTATATCAGAAACTGTGTATGTCTAATATGTCTGTTTTGAAAATGGTTTGTTAACGGGAAACTCCGAAATGAATTAACGTGAAGAAAACTGTCTTGAAATCCCTTACCCTACCCTACCGTAATCAGGTTAAACTAAACTTTTATCTCACACGTCATCGATTGCACAATATAGATCCGGCTGTGACGTATTTTGATACATTACTAATCGTACAGAAATATTCAGCAAGACAAAATACCTGGTGTTTCGTGTCGTTGCAGTGGTGGAGGTGGGGTATCATCTTGAAAGCGGGGGAGTTCTGGTATTTTAGCCAACGAGGCTTCCTGGGGCTCAATATCGCCATCTCCAATGCCATCGATGGTGGGGGGAGGGCCTTCTTGATTATCATTCTTGTTTACTATGACTGTAAAATTCATAATGGGTTTGAATATGCTAAAATACCAAAACAAATCAAAACTGTGTATGTCTAATTTGTCCGTTTCGAAAATGGTTTGTTAACGGGAAACTCCGAAATGAACCGTAATCAGGTTAAACTGAACTTTTAGAACTTTTATCTCATACGTCATCGATTGCACAATAAAGATCCGCCTGTGACGTATTTTGATACATTACTAATCGTACAGAAATATTCAGCAAGACAAAATACCTGGTGTTTCGTGTCGGACGGTGGTGGGGGCGGGGTATTATCTTGTAAGCGAGGGTGTTCCGGTATTTTAGCCATTTTAGGCTCTTCAAAAATCGACTCGAATGAGAATCGGTTTTCTTGATAATTGGATCTAAGAGGAGACGTTGGTTCCATGACATCGTCTTCGTTAGCTTCATTGAGGTGGTGTTCTTGATTATCATTGTCGTCTTCTGCAGAAAATTTTACAATGAATTTAAATGTACCGAAAATACTAAAATAGCTAGCGGTTGTAGAAATAGTCTTTTTTCTTCGATAAGGATTATGTACGGGAAAGTCCCAGGGAAATCCCACAAATTCTAGAGACATACCGAAGAATTCGCCTATCAGCTTCAAGAGTTCCTTTTCATTCTCAGATTGCTTCAGGATTTTGGCAAACGAGTTGGCTGAAGAAACAGATGCAGTTTAGTACTCAGTATTATATTTTTATGTGTCATTTGTTACCTAGTTTGAGGGTCGAATTTACCTACTTGCGAGCCCTAGGCCAAATTCATATGTGGGCACTCAAATTATAGAAATGTTTATGTCTTACGATATTGAATATAAAAATGTGTATATATAATGTAATTATTTTGCAATAACCAAATATCATCATATATTACATAATATTATAATGTAAGAAATAAGAATTTAACATAATGAAACACATCATTACGACAAATTAGATTCAGTGTTTGTCCCCAGGCCCTCAGATGGATGTCTTACTCATCCCATTTGCGAATCTCGCCCTCCGAGGTTGCACAGTAATATATTTCCTAAAATGATTAATTTGAAGGTTTAAAATACAAGTCCGTAACCCGCTGAATTCAGTATGGATAGCCCCTGTGAGGTCAGTTCCCTTAGCGACTGCACAGTTAACCTAATGGTAGTACCCGCCCTCTCTATACTGTATGTCCTAGCATATTTCATGCAGATGAAGAAATATGGGCTTTGCTTAGGTTCTATGCTGAGCTTAGTTATTGCAGTTATACGATTATCAACCTTAAATTATAAGCAAGAGACCAATAAGTTGATAGTGTAATGATGAAGATATATGATGTATTGACATTACCACAGCAAATATCGATGTCTTATGAATTTGTACTATTTGAGATTGGTGGCATGGGTGTTCAATTTTAAAAAGCGATATTTGGTTTCAAATTTCGAAAGACAATCGGAAGGAAGTACTCTGACATGAAAAATCAAAATTTAATATCGGGGATTGGGCATCACTATTTTAGGTTCATCGAAAGGGAATAATGAAATAATTAACTGCTTAGATTATTATACTATTGTGAGAAATAACTAACTAGTATATACTGTATTTACCTTGAACAACGCCTATGATCAGGGTAAAGATGAGAAGACTTTTGAACATCATGTTGTACAGGTACAGGTACAGGTATACACAGGTATCAAACTATATCTCGAGGTCCTCTATCTGTAGTTGAAGTAAACTCCCATCCCGCGGAGCGCATAATATATACCCTTTCTTTCTGATAAGTAGAAAAAATGCCTTGTTAACTGTAAACAATATTCTGGCCTGCGCTATCTGCGATTCTTCCGTATGATTAATGGAATATTATTACCGCTACTGTATACATATGAATAAGAACGCGATTAGTAATTATACTAGGGAATATAAACAGTGGAACGTTTCAAATCGGGCTCTATGATTCAAAACAGCGGCGTGAAAGCAAACTGACGCATTCATTTGATGTTATTTGAAAATCGCGATATAGGAAAGTTTGCTACTAGCTGCGAGAGCGAAGAATGAACAGTACTACTTCTACTATGTTGTGATTGGGGGGTTTAAATTCGGGTAAGGGTTGGGTAAATGTTGAAATCATTTTTATTTTCAAAAAAGACATTCAATGCTTAGCACACTGACGCATTATTTTGTATTATTTGAAAATGCCCCCCTCCAGTCAATTTCTGAGGTGTCCCTCCTTCCATCGATGCCCTAACCACGATTTTATTTTGCTTATAGGGGTAATCCACCACTGAATATCGGCAATATTACGAGAGCATGCAAGGAAATTAACAAATTCGATATACTTTTCGGGGAGCATGAGTTGTATTATATATTATACGTTTATTGTAAGTTTATCATCAAATTAATGTCCCTGAGGATATCATACGAATATCATATTTATCTACAATCACGTAGCATATAGTTTTTATCGGTGCAATAAGCTGCATTGTGTTATTTTTTGGCAGTTTCAGACTTACAAAGCCACTGAGTATAGAGCCTTACTAAGCTGTTAAGTGTAACGCTTTCAAAATCAGTTGAAAAACACGTTACTGCGCTACTGCGCCAAACCGGATGCAGCAATGTAGTCACATTAATACTGCGTTAAATAACTAGCTAGCAATATATACACTAGCAACTCGATTAAGCCTTCAAGGGAAAGCTGGTAAACGTCTATGACATTCTCATTCGGCCGTTAAGGGTGTGCAGACCTTATCAGGATTTTATCCCCTCCAGACCCCTATTTTCTCAGCACACACATTATTGTGGGATGCATCTGGGCCTTCGTTTCAAATTTGAGGTGGAAATGATGACGTTGTTGCATGACAAGCAGATAAAATTTGCAGCTAATATTTTGCACTTATTTCATTGTCCATTTAAATCGATATGGGCCGGGTTTTAAGGGCGGGCTCAACAGTTTGACCATTTGCCAATAGGTTCGTGAAAGATTTAAAGAAAATTACATTCCCTTCAATCCAAGTAATATAAGCCGTTCCCGTTAAAAGTAAACACGAGGAATCATCTACAATGAATAATCGGTGAATACACATCGAATTATTTAAGCGCGGAGTCGTCTCGTCATATCCTGATCGCAAGGCTCCGATATCGAAAACTCATACAGAGGTTGTTTATGTAAACAAGGAGAAGTGACTGAAAGTATTTTATTCCTCATCAGAATGCTTCTTACGGTAATTAGGTTGAATAAAAACAATTGGACCGATTGGGGGCCCCACGACTGAGTTACCGTATGTATTCGATTGTAAGCCGCGGCTTCTACTGTTCTTTTTTCATCATTTCGCGCGGCTTACATTTCCCCCTTACTATACCGAAGTTTGGCGCCGGGTACTTTTGCTATCTTATAAATAAGGGAGAAACTCTGTGTGTGTGTTTAGATGTTCGTTCGCCCATAACTCCAAGGGTTGTAGGCGGTGACTAGTCGCTCTGGAAACTTGCACGGGGATTGGTTTCAAGGATACTTCAGGCTATTTTTTCAAATAGGGGCTCCAATCAAATAGGGGCAGCCAGTTTTAAGTGTGCATTCCGATTTCTCTTCATTCTACTATGGATATATGACGTCTACAATAATGTTTATTTATACAAGGGCTTCTCAACGGGTTTCAGATGGGCCACAGCGCGATTACAGGGCGTCCAAAATAACTGATAAACTGAAATAAACGAAATAGGGATGTGGTATCCTTGTAGGCTTATCAAATACTGCGTACAATAAGATTAAGTAGTTATATTAATCAGCAAGTAGTATAATCCCGACCATCCATGGCTAAATCAGCGCTTGGCGGTCCACACCGAAAGTTGGGAAGCCCTTATTTATACCATATCCTCAACATTCTACAAACATTGGTGTCCTGTGAAAATGTAATTCCAATTAAACTTGCAGCTCCAAAGACCAGACCATGCTGATACGAAAACATTACAGTGATGATGAATGGAACTCTAGCGCTGCGGTGGCCAACAAGTCAATCGAGATCGACCGGTCGATCGCTATGTCTTAACTGGTCGATCGCGTTTTCATTTTGTGTGAACTTAACCAGAAATAAAATCTTACAGTGAAAACCCACAACCGAGAAACTTCACATCGCCGAAGCTGAACGCCAGAATTAACATACAAGAAGCTATCAATTGTTCTACCCAAAATTAAATATCCTCTCATTTGTCATAAGTGTTTTTGGCGACTTTTATTTTTTCATTGCTACTGGGGTATTTAACTGATATCATTGAAGATAATTTATGGCAATTAATACGTTTGGTTCTCCCTGCCCGCTATGTCCTTTCGTTACCTTGTTGCTGTGTAGGTAGAAAAGTCAAAGAAAAAAAAATGCATTGATTTATGTATCCACCACGGGTTTATGTAGCGATCAAAAGCGAGTTCTTAAGAAATTTTCAAGTCGATAGCAACGAGATAAGTTGGCCACCCACCTGCTCTAGTATCTACAATAGTGTATATGGTGAAGGTTGTGGTTAAATNCCAGACCATGCTGATACGAAAACATTACAGTGATGATGAATGGAACTCTAGCGCTGCGGTGGCCAACAAGTCAATCGAGATCGACCGGTCGATCGCTATGTCTTAACTGGTCGATCGCGTTTTCATTTTGTGTGAACTTAACCAGAAATAAAATCTTACAGTCAAAACCCACAACAGAGAAACTTCACATCGCTGAGGCTGAACGCCAGAATTAACTTACAAGAAGCTATCAATCGTTCTACCCAAAATTAATATCCTCTCATTTGTCATAAGTGTTTTTGGCGACTTTTATTTTTTCATTGCTACTGGGGTATTTAACTGATATCATTGAAGGTAATTTATGGCAATTAATACGTTTGGTTCTCCCGGCCCGCTATGTCCTTCCGTTACCTTGTTGCTGTGTAGGTAGAAAAGTCAAAGAAAAAAAATGCATTGATTTATGTATCCACCACGGGTTTATGTAGCGATCGAAAGCGAGTTCTTAAGAAATTTTCAAGTCGATAGCAACGAGACAAGTTGGCCATCACCTGCTCTAGTATTCACAATAGTGTATATGGTGAGAGTTGTGGTTAAATCCTATTTANCCTTATTTATACCATATCCTCAACATTCTACAAACATTGGTGTCCTGTGAAAATGTAATTCCAATTAAACTTGCAGCTCCAAAGACCAGACCATGCTGATACGAAAACATTACAGTGATGATGAATGGAACTCTAGCGCTGCGGTGGCCAACAAGTCAATCGAGATCGACCGGTCGATCGCTATGTCTTAACTGGTCGATCGCGTTTTCATTTTGTGTGAACTTAACCAGAAATAAAATCTTACAGTGAAAACCCACAACCGAGAAACTTCACATCGCCGAAGCTGAACGCCAGAATTAACATACAAGAAGCTATCAATTGTTCTACCCAAAATTAAATATCCTCTCATTTGTCATAAGTGTTTTTGGCGACTTTTATTTTTTCATTGCTACTGGGGTATTTAACTGATATCATTGAAGATAATTTATGGCAATTAATACGTTTGGTTCTCCCTGCCCGCTATGTCCTTTCGTTACCTTGTTGCTGTGTAGGTAGAAAAGTCAAAGAAAAAAAAATGCATTGATTTATGTATCCACCACGGGTTTATGTAGCGATCAAAAGCGAGTTCTTAAGAAATTTTCAAGTCGATAGCAACGAGATAAGTTGGCCACCCACCTGCTCTAGTATCTACAATAGTGTATATGGTGAAGGTTGTGGTTAAATCCTCTTTACACTACACTTCTACATCTACAACGAGTTTGTGCTGTAGATACAATTTCTTTGCCATATCCATGACGTTTTCCCAATACGAGTAAGTTCTAAGTATTTTGACATGACGACTACTGCTAGTCAACTATATATTACCATGGTCTTATGCATATACCATCAGTTACAATAAAGGATATGAAACTCAATCACGTCCTTCTAGAACCCTGAAAATCTTGCTGACATAATATATATTATCATTGACGCATACCAATATCAATTGTAATTGTTCTAAGTACTGAACGATGGGTAACTCCTGCCGTTACTTCCTTGTTTTAGCTGAATAAAATAAAATGCTACTAGCTAACTGCTTAGTATTACGTCAAGAGTCAGGTTGTTAGGTTAGGTTAGTTCAACTTTACCAGCATCGACGGCCTAAGATTTATTTTTTGAAGTTTGCAGGACGCATATACAGTTGAACATCAATATAGCGGAGGCGTCATATATAGATATACTAATATTTATGTCAAATTTGGAATAATTTTAGCAAAGTTAAGTAATTCTTAAATAGATTACAAGTCTTCATACACGAAGCCAAGTCAAGTGAAATTCGAAATTTCGAAAAAAGACATTTTGAGGAGCTGTTGCGGGTCTGTGGTTTGACCACCGCGTGTTACATGGTTTTACTCTTGTTTTTACACAACAATGAGGACGATGAAATATATTTCATTTCTCTGTGTAACTATTTTACTCAGCAACATCATCAACTCAGCTTCAGGTAAGAACTTATTGATATTTATGAAGTCATGATTGGTGGTTGGAGTTTTGTTTAATTTGTTGAGTATAATATAATGGAATTCAGAATTCTTGAAGAAACGTCAGTAGTGTTGTTTTTATCGGGGAATGATTCCTCTGCAGTTCGACAAAATGAAGTACATTACAGTGTGGATACATCCCATGCGCACTGACATATTGTACAGTACCTAGATATTGCGCTGAATATAGATTCCGATACGTGTAGGATGTGTCTCACAGTTCTCATTGTTATTTGTTGAATGACAGCTAGTTATCAGAGCCTATTCAGACAAGGAAATAGAAGAAAGCGATGTTTTTGTTTACCAATATGTTGCTTCTTCTATGACGATAGACTGAACACTATTTAATCTTGGAAAATCCAAGTTATTAATCGTTTTA
>QXVX01003058.1:0-19029 GCA_013436065.1 Halocynthia aurantium
CATTTCAATTCGAAGAAAAATAAGACTTGCCAAATATCAACTTAGCAAGGGTTTAATGCATTTCTTATATCAGGGTAATGGGAATTTGAACATTGAAAGTAACGCGTTACCTGCATTTCATAGAGCAATGTCATGTGGAAACACCATGATCCGATACCAACAGCTGTGAAAAAAGATATTGAATGGAAAAATTGTCTTCTCTGAATCATTTTTAGTTCTTTCAAATTCGTCCCCCTAAAATCAGGTCAGCTTATATAGGTAGTAGAATTGTAGCGGGAGTGTATTTGTGGTGCTTTACATGGCAGAGTACGATATAAGGGTCTAATTAACGCTACATTGAACCGGTAAACGCTACACATACACCCAAAAATTGATGGTAATCATTGAATTTTGTTTTCTGAAACAAAATCAGTTGGTGTTGGAAACAACTATTTCACGTTTCATGCACCATTAAACCATTTAAATCACATTCACCTCAAAATTAAATAAGAATAAAATTTATAAGTTATTATGAAATTTGAATATCTTGTACGATGAGCAACTACTTGAAAATACATACCCAGCAATGCCAAATTCGACAGAATGTGACGGAATTCTAAACCTTTCTTCCAATAATAAACTGCGCACACCGCTGGGGGAATTATCATCATCACATTTGTGATGGTATTCCCTAAAGAAAAGATGTGTTTACAAATTTCATTTGGGTAAGAAACACACATTTAAAATAGCAACTGAAAACATACAAAACTCTGCGATATACGGGGTCATTACGTAGTTTTCTTCGCACCAGTCCAGTGTCGACGTGGTTTTGCCCCAAAATCCCTCTCTGTCAATACTGGGTGCCATGGTTAAATAAGTCCTAAAAGGTAGACAATTGATTGCCGGATTTGAATTTTCGACAAATTTTCAGGGGAATCACCACCAGAGCTACGTGGGACCCCAATAATACCGGTCACCGTTCCTGTATAAGAATACGTAAGATCGATAAGGGGTTGGAACCCGTTTTAGCCCATAATTCAAACGAATATCCGCCTATTAGGCCTTTAATATACCAGAAAAATATTTTGTGAAAATATTGGATCCGAAAAAATTAGGAGTTATTAATTTGAAGTTATCGACGAAATCCTGTAGGGTTTACGTAATTCGGCTCCTACTTATGTAGAGTTGATAGCTATTCTACTTTGCCGTGCAAACTACTACAAATACACTCCCGCTTACAAGGTAGGACGCTTCGTATATCTTGTCCTCGTCAAGAAGTCACGTAAAACAAATGTAACACTTCGGTTAAACGATGCTCATAAGTAGGGTATAAATCAATCACACAATTGATGTCTGTATTATTCTAGTTTATTTCATACAGTCTTGATATTTACAATCTACTGCGAGAATTATTACCACTTGATATTATCATCTCCTTCTATATCGCAAGCATTAGTCACTATTTGTCACTATCTTATTTATGAAACGTCATTCTGTATTTTTACACTCGTGTATTCTCTACTACTTCCGGCTACAACTATTACCGTCTGGCGTTAATCGGTGTGTTATTATCCGTCACCGTTTTATATTGCACTACTTCCGGCTAAAATTATTGCCATATGGCGTTTATCAGTATATAATTACCATCTGACGTTCATAAAATTCTACTCCCTATAATCCTACCGGATAGAAATCGCCAAAAATTGTTTTTATGATCAGGTATTATAAGGCACACACGAAAATGAGACTGAAATCGCGTAATGAAAGCACGCACATGCAAATAAAGATTATACACATGTGATGACAATGGGGAAAAAATAGTGCTACTGTTTTAGGGCAGTACAAAGTCTGTATAAACCTGCCCGACGTGCGCACCTGTTTTATCGAATGATTATTGTCGGTAGAACTAACGGTAAAGAAGACCCACGTCAGTATTTTGCTATTCACGACGAATTTTCTGCAGCATTGCACATATGACAAACACACAGTCAACAAATCTTGATAATACTGTATTACCCAGTTTAAAATATCTTTCAGTTGTCAGGTGGTCCTACACAAGCAAAGCAAACAGTATACATACAGTGGAGTAATTTTAGATCAGCCACGTACAAAAATACTTCAACGTAATCGAAAACGACATCTGCCTTCAGCAGTAAAGTTCACAAGACGTTATGGTAAGAATTATTTTGTTGAATGTTTTGAATGTCCGACAAACAGTTAGTTGGAGTTATAGGAGGTTTACTGTTATTAGTTAGTGAGTGAAGTATTATATTGTTAAACCTAACGGAGATACTTTTAGATTTCTTTCTGTATAGTAATGCTAAGAATCTCGCAACAATGAATACACTCGAACTATTTTCCCTCTTGCTACTAGTAGCAGGTAATAAACGTAACATATTTGATACATACAATTATGACATTACTATTTCAATGTTCTTGATACAAAAGTAAATTCTCTAATCAGGGTATAACAATTTACTGCTTTAGCTACTTTGGAAAAAATAACATGGTGGCCAGTTTTCTTTTCTATGCATTTTAGGAGCGACAACGGACGATTCTGCTTGTACTGATATCAATGGACAGTGCTTGGACTACCGTTACTACGTGTGTGCAGCAGGATACGAGCAAGGATTGTGCAGCGGAAACAGCAATAGAAAATGCTGCAACGATTGTAACAGCGTGTGTGAGTTGCTCATTACCAATTACTATATTTCCGTAGATATAAATAAATACCGCGGCCAGTGAACGAATTGCAAGAGAGATCACAAAGGGGACTTTATTTCTTGAAGAACTATTTTGTCTTGATTATCGTTCTTGCTGCATTTAAAAAGAAACAAAATGAATTGAACGACTTGGCTGCACAGAAAACCTCTGCTGAACTAATTATTGGTGATATTTCTAGCTTGAGTATATATTTAATTTCAGGTATATCACTAGAGGTCTCCTACAATAATGACGATGACGCGTGTAACTCGGCTGGTGGATCTTGCTTTGACGATTCTAACTACTGTGACGGCTTCTACAGCTCTGGTCTGTGTGGAGGTCCTTCTTCGCGTAAATGCTGCCTCTCCTCTGGCGGATGTAATTATGCACAGACATACATGAGTTCGTAATTTTCAGTAAATCTCTTGCTAACACAGCCACCATTCTGTTTGTTAACAGCCTTCGGTTGCTATGGAAATATTTACAATGTCGATACCACTGGGGCATCTTGCACAACGGCCAGTCAAGACAATCTGTTTGTTTGCGGTATGTTACTGGTAGTCACAAGAATAAATAATAGATATACTTTGCACATTACATACCATAATTTCCGGACTATATGGACTTATGGCTCCGACGCCTTTTCGATTGATAGCGCAATATCAGTGCGCAAAATAAATATATACCGAAATTATGGTAGTTAACCACATACAACAGTTATACAGCAATACATTCTTGACAATCACCGAACTAGGTGTAAGTGCTTCACGACAAATGGCTGCAACCGACGAAAGCAGGATGAGCCAATACAAGAGCTTGATTGAACAGGCTGCTGCTAATGAATGTATGGATGGGGCAGTCATTGCGGGTAAATTTACTTAAATATTTTAGACGATAAAGAAATTTGAAAATACAATTTCCAAGAACCTTCGCGCGACGTT
This sequence comes from Halocynthia aurantium, assembly GCA_013436065.1. NCBI lineage: Eukaryota > Metazoa > Chordata > Ascidiacea > Stolidobranchia > Pyuridae > Halocynthia > Halocynthia aurantium. The sequence goes on from QXVX01003058.1 coordinate 3,624, forward strand.
ACGAGCGGACCTGCTGTATTTTATTTCAGCTAGTTGCTGAAAATACTCACTTTTTCATAGCCGCAGCTGCAATCTGACTGTAGGATATTTTAAACTTCTGAAGAAATTTCATTTGTGGGTGAAACATGTTTTTTTCGCCCTTTGGGTCAAAATATACGCTATCGAAATTTAGTAACAATAAATTTTCGAAGATTTACGATTTTACTTGAGCAGGAATCATCAGCAGGGAAACAAGAGCTGGTGCTGCACTGTCCAGCAATGGGTTTGGAGCTGACGGTCACGGTTATGGTCTGATGCAGGTCTGTATTCAGCAAAAGTCTTGAATGTATAATTGTATCGTTATTCCACTATTCACTAACTGAAGCATATGTTTATTATTAGGTAGATGACAGATATCATACCTTAGTCGGAGGCCCATACTCGCTGGAACACATTGAACAAGGAACACAAATACTGATAGGAATGATCAACGGTGTGGCGGCAAAACACCCATCTTGGACCCAAGACATGGCGTACAAAGGGGGCATGAGCGCCTACAACGCCGGTGTGGCCAACGTTGATAGCTACGACAATATGGACGGAGGAACGACAGGGAACGATTACGGAAATGACGTAGCCGCACGATCTCAGTTCTATAAAGATAACGGTTATTGAATGGAAATGACGAATAGCAATAATCATGGTGCAAATAATAATGGTGAAAATGATTTAACACTTTGAAGAGTGTGACGAAATAAAGTTATGCAATAATTAGTCTGAAACCGAATGTTTTAGTCAACGTTGCAGAGAATAGGATACTCTAGCATTATTTCCAGTGAATGTGCTTGGACTCGTACTGAGATAACTAACTCGCTATGCACGAAACTGAAAAAAGCAAATTGCACAACATTTCTTTGGGACTTTGGGACGCACGATAGTAACGATATGTGAGGAATGCGCGCCGTTCGAACGTCGAAGCATCATTCGAACTCTGAATGGAATTTCTCCTAAATTTTGAGTTCGAAGTCTGGAGCGTTCGACGTTCGGGCCGTTCGAACTACGAGGCACCACTGTATATATAGCCAGAAAAACTTTATTTTCTTACACCTGTACACCTTCTGTTCACTGTATAGAAAATCATAACTACTTGGGTCGCTTCGACATAACAAACGCTTCACTCTTGCAAGCGAAATAATATATGGAAGTGGCAAGAATGAGAAAACCAGCTTGTAAGACGAGGGAGAGAAAATTTGGGGGAAACAATACGAGCATCAGACAGGTTTTATGCTTCGAATGTACTGCAGCGTCTGCTAAAATAATCAGTCGAATGTAATGCGCAGATAAATAAATATTGGGCAATTCTTATATTCGAAGAAATACGGTATCCAGACCCTTGTTTTGGCCACCAGGGGCGTACCTAAGTAGACTTAGACGCGGACTTTCTTTGTTCATGCATTACTCTGGGATACATTTGGTCCTCTGCACCACTCAGAAAATCAACTGACACGCTAAATAGAAACTCACCATACAAAATTTAAAATGATGTCATACAGCTAGAGTTTATTATGTTATTAGGTCGTGGTCAAACGTTCATGTCACGAATAAACGTCATTATCTGGAGATTGGGCTGGACAGCTGAAATTTGATGGAAATATATACCCCAAAGTAAAAGAACTTGAGTCTAATTACTTTTTACCAAATAATTTGATGTTGTAATTGAAAATTATGCAAGCAGGATGTTTTGTTGTTTGATTTCATGTTGTTTCCTGGGTTAAAGGTGAAATGGTTAAAATCTGATTCGTCAAGCAGGAAAGATTTACATGGTGTTATGGACTGGAATTAGTTTCCAGACCGACAACCAACAGTTTATCAATTGTCAGTGCTGAAACTCTCGTTTCCAATCCTGTATGGACATCTCTGGTGCTGATATATCATGGCTTAACACACTTAATTTCTTTGCAGGGTCCGTAATCTCCAAGAATGCAGCAAACCCATTCCATGTGATAAGATACCTGTGCCCATACACCTGGACTTGACCCGCACGGACGCGGACCAAAGCTGGTGTCGCCATAGAGAACCCATGTTCCATCGTCTTCCTGACACACGAGCGGTCCTCCACTGTCACCTTGACAGGTGCCCTGGCTGCCTTTTTCAGGTCCGCCGCATAAATGCATTTCGGATTTTAGGCTTTTCGACCCATATTTTTTCTGACACGCATACTCTGATACTATCGGCTGCGCCACTTGCTTGAGTACCTTGTCGTATCCTGTATTCAGTGTTTTACCCCACCCTGATGCCCAGCATCTGAAAGAAAACGCAGTCACGGTATCAAACCAATAGCACTGTATTCATATGCAGATAATAAACCTGGATAAAATATTATTCATTCGAAACGTGGAACTAAAACAAAGATATTTGTGCAGCTTATTTCTATATTTTGGGTTTAGCATCACCGTAAAACTAATAAAATCATTGCAAGAACTCTACAGCAACTTCGTAGTTACTCCCAGAAATGCACTGCCCTCCCGAATAAAATTTGGTCACGTTTGCATTTACAATCTAACTTAAAATAGAATATTTTACAAGAAAAATACTGTTTTCCCGTGTGGTGCTGATCCCAAGCTCTAGTATGTCTAGAATATGGAAAACGCTATCAAGATCACAACCTTGATTTCCGGTTTTATTCTTGAATGAGATAACAGAAGAATATGGGTAGCTAGAGGTGAAAGAGTGGCTCAGTGGCAGCGAGCGCATCTCACAATGGAGAGGTTGCGGGTTAGAACCTCGCATGGGCCATCTCCGTGTGCTTGTCCAAATGTCTATTATATACAAATGAAGCCTCACCTCTTTCCAACAGTAGGAATAACTTTAGGTTTAGGAAGGCAAACGAATGATGTTATCGGCGAAGGAATATCTGGATCGATGACAGCGTTCAAAACTATGACAGTGATGTCGTGTTTCGGAATTTCTTTGAGAGTAGTGAAAACAGCAAGATTGTTTTTGGGGTGATGGTTGATGGATTCTATCTCAATAAGCCTGCAAAATGAATTATGGTACAAATGATTACCCTAGGGGTCGGCAACCTTTCCATGGCAAAGAGTCAAATATTATATTTTGATCTCGTATAAAAAGTTAAAGGGGGCAATGTGAAAAAAATATCATGGTATACTTCAAAATCTGTCATATCAAATCCGATATATCAAGCGCTTACCGAGCACCACCAGTGGGCTTTCCTTTCTCGTGGCCACCCACTAGCACCCGATAATTATCAGCTACTGTACTCGTTGCTGTGCGTGCCGAGTTGAGAAAACAGTGGGATGCAGTGATGACAAATCGCGGACCCACCAAACTTCCACCGCAGATAGCCTGTACCGACACTCTTTTGTCATCATATTTTTTATACCTATATGTAAAAAAAATAAAATATTTACATCTCAAAATTGATATGGATTCTTTCATAAAAGCTACTGAAGAGTGTGATACTCAATCACTCTATTATTACTACTGAAGTAAATAATACTTTCTTTAAAAGGCCAATCTGCCACGGCCATGAATGCTTGACAGCTTCGGTTCCTCCAACTATTCTCCCCAAGTAAGGTTTCTGTTTGGGCACACCACAATCTCCTCGGATACTCTTCCATTTATCGTCAATATATGGCGATTGAGTAGCAGGACCTTTAGAAGGAATCGTTGAAGTTGCCGGTGTACTATAAGGTACTGGTGTCGTTGTCCTCTGGACTTCTTCACTTTCGCCTTCACCAGACGAAAAGTAAACGCCTAAAAATACTCCTACTCCAATCAAAATAACTAGTACTACAGCGACTATGATTATTGTTTTCATAGGTCCACTCTGACGCTGAACTGTCCCTTTCTGAAGTGTTGCTGTTGTCTGTACTTTTCTTCTAGGACTGTCTCGCGGTCTGCCATCGTTTCTCAGTCTATCTCTCCCTCTAGGGGCTCCTCCTCTTTTATGACCTCGTGTATTTCTCTGATCCATTGAATTGTCCTATCTAATAACTTCCAGGCTACTCTTTTCTAAGCTTCGTAGCAGCTAATTCCAACTTCAGCAAATCTCAGCAATATCTCCTCCTCATTTTACACTGCTCCTATATAGCCTAATAAATTTTAGTGAAAGTTGAGAGTTTTTGAAAATTCTTGTCAGTCAACTAACATAGTGGAAAAACAATACCTTAAGTGAGCAGTTCATTGAGCGGGGATTCAACAAGGAGTCAATAGAAATGCACCAGGCCAGTAACACAATCTATCCGAAGTACTTTGCTCAAAGATAAATAAATAATTATTGGAAAATGAGGGACACAAAAATTCAGGTTCAAGGAGTAAAAAAATAATAGTAATTGTTAATTTGTATTTCTATTTACTTTCGTGACCTTTCGAGCAATTTACTAACTAGCTTAGATATTTGTAAAAATGTTGATTTATTTTCTCGTCTAACATACACAAGAATAGATACATGTTGAAAACTCACGTGAGTGTCGACTATGTATTTATCTGCTTAATTTAAAAAGTATATTAGAAAGGATAGATAGGAAGTAACTAGAGTGCCCGCCTAACGAGTTTTCCTGTAACCTCTGTACAGCATTACACGCGACTCACCACGCGTTTTTATACTGGCGCGTGTTATTATTACTGGTTGCTGATCCGTTTTATGGTTTTGGATCGGGGGGGGAAACCTATAACCAAGCTCATCAGTGAACTATACATTAGCATTACTTGATTCAATGTGCAGCAGACCCTTGCTTGTACAGTTCTAAATATTTCTTTTGTACAGTACTAAAATTTAGAAATACAATAGTATAAAATTTATATTACATAATTTTTACTACACAGTGGACATATTAATTACTTAATGATGACTCGAAATTCAGGCAAATTATTTCAACTTCACTGAGCCAACCGAAGGCTAAATGGTCATCTTCTAGGACTTTATACTGAATTGTCAGAGCGTTGAAGTCATAAGTGTTGTATCCACTGATATTATCAGTCAGGATTACAGTATTTAAATCGCAGGAATAATCAATAACCAAGCCATGGCTACTATGTTTCCACCACCAACTAATCCTGGGACACTTCAGTCTCCACCTCAAAATTTCTCTGCACCACAAGGCCACCAACGATTCAGGTATGGTCAGGGACAGAATTTCTACAGCAAGGCCATTTACCTGAACTCTTATTTCAATTTTAAAATAAACAAATCTAAAACACTATATCATATATGTAATTCCTTTCAAATTGAAAAGGTTGTTTTTTGATACTTATATTGTGTGTATATTTTTCAGAACGTACACTCCCTATGTGTTCCAACCAAACTTTCTAAAGCAAATGAGGCCACGGCGAGGGATGTCTGGTCCCGGCATGGGGCCTCCGCTTTCTGGCGCGAACAGCATGCAGTTGAACGATTCCGGAAAATTCACACAGCATTTATCGCAACATCCGATGCCCAACAACAGCGGCATGATGTCGGGTGGGGGAGGCACTATGGGTATGAGTGCCACCAACTACGATGACTCTCAGAGAAAAAAATCAGGACGACGAGTTATCGATTGGACATCGTCTTGTGCTCTGTATTTAGAGGTAGATGAGGTTCTTGGTGTTGGATTATTTATCCAGTAGCAGAGTAATTCTAAACATGCCATTTTTAATTGCTATATAATATTTACATTAGTACAAAATGTCAATAGTATTTTTAGATTTGATTTCAAATTCAATCCCCCTGTCTTACCAATGTTGACTATGACCCAGGCGTGATTTGCATTGATACGTCAAACATCCTTAGTGATAGCGATGATGTGATATGCCTCCCAATTCCGTTCTCTGTAAAAGAAGNTCCAGTAGCAAAGTAGTTCAAATTCAATTCCCTTGTCTTTCCAATGTTGACCATGACCCAGGCGTGATAAAAATAAATGCCCATGCAGATTTGCATTGATACGTCAAACATCCTTAGTGATAGCGATAATGTGGAATGCCTCCCAATTCCGTTCTCTGTAAAAGAAGCAGAATAATTTTAGCTCGTCTAAATACTTGTGCAGAAGAGAAAATTTGAAAGAGATGTTGCAGATGTACCAGATTTGATGCCGGATACCTCGTTCACAATGGAAATGCAGACCGCTCTTGCATACAGAGAAAATCCTGTAACAAGTGTTACTTCAAAATTCATCAGAAGTGCTACGAACAAAATGAAATGCCCTGTATACAAGGCAAGTCTTTTTATTTTTTTGTGAGATTTTTTGAGTGTTTTAAATACTCAAATACTGTATCCTTAATCACTGAAATAAAATGTATGTCATAGAGATGCTTCTGTTAGAAAGATATGGATTTAAACTCAGCAGAAAGTTGGCTATCTGCATAAAGAACAGTGGCTGTAGTCAGGTCTACTCAAAAGAGCTCTTGATTTTGGAGAAAATATTAAAGGGTTCCTAGATAATTATTATAAGTACTCCTTCTTGTGGAGTCACGGGAACCCCCAGGAACATATCTATTCTTATCTATGGTTTGAATTTTCTCTCTTATTATATTAATGCATTTCTGAAAAATAAATGCTGATGAGAAACTAGAATGTTAGGTACTGATTTTTACTAGGGATTTTGCAATGACGGATAGTTTTTTAAAATCCATGTTATTAAATGAAAGATATTACCCCTTTTCTTGTAGGTCGTTTGGACACCCGACGGTCGGCGGCTGGTCACGGGTTCAGCTAGCGGCGAATTCACTTTGTGGAACGGGACTGCCTTTAATTTTGAAACAATACTCCAGGTAGATTATATTACCTTCATATCCATATGATTTTTAGATTTAACTCATCCTTATCCACCAACCGCAGGCTCATGATTGTCCGGTGAGAGCAATGTCTTGGTCGAAAAACGATAACTGGCTCATCACCGGTGACAATCAAGGCTACATCAAGTACTGGCAATTGAATATGAACAATGTAAAAATGTATCAAGCACACAAAGACCAAGCTTGTAGATCTGTGAGGTGAGATTTGCTGAACTGAACTAATGAGGTTATGACTATAATCTTATTGAGGAAGTGATTGGAGAGCGAGATAAAAAAAAGATATATTATTAAGCACAGCAGCAATTTCATTGCCATATCTGTAGAAATTAACTGAACCTCAATAATGGAAAGTATTCTTTAAAGGATTTGTTCGATTTTATAACTATTTCAGCTTTGGTCCAACCGATCATAAATTTGTCACGGCAAGTGACGATGGCACGGTCAGGGTCTGGGATTTTCTGCGTTGTCACGAGGAACGAATCTTACGAGGGCACGGCGCCGATGTTAAACAGGTAAAAACATAATTTTAGTTTCTATGAAATCATTTATGATGACTGGAATAATCTATCCTGATGTTTCTCAGGTGGACTGGCATCCTCATAAAGGTCTGATTGCTTCTGCAAGCAAAGATCTTCATACACCAGTAAAATTGTGGGATCCTAAGATCGGACAGAGTCTCACAACACTGTAAGTGTCCTGCTTATGTATGAGCAAAGTAATAGCGATATGTTTTTAGGGTAAACTTGCCATTTGTATCCATAGACATGCGCACAAAGGTACTGTAATGGATGTCAAATGGAACGCCAACGGAAATTGGTTTCTCTCAGCTTCTCGGGACCATCTTATTAAATTATTCGACATCAGAAATCTGAAACAGGAAATGCAGGTGGAACAAATATAAATCTAGCCATAGTACTGATGGATCAAAAAAAATCAAGGTAGTAACCGCGTTAACGAATGCATTGCAGGTTTTCCGCGGTCATAAAAAAGAAGCGTTCTCTGTAGCCTGGCATCCAATTCACGAAGACCTATTCGCAAGCGGTGGATCTGAAGGAAGTATACTTTTCTGGCAAGTTGGGTATGCGCTCTGATGAACTGTATTCAAAGTAGTTTGTAGCATGGATGTAGAAATTCAGAATCATGGTTATTTCGTAGAGAGGAAAAAGAAGTTGGTGGGTTGGAAGGAGCTCATGACAGCCTGATATGGAGCCTGGCATGGCACCCGCTAGGCAACGTTCTGGTTTCGGGTTCCAATGACCACAGCACGTAAGGCATCGAATTTGGCCTTATATCTTTTCACTCTTGAAACGCATGTTTAAAGCTTAATGAATTTTTGAAGGAAATTTTGGGCTAGAAATCGCCCAGGAGATTCGATGAGGGATCGATACAACATGTCCTTGCTGCGCAATCAGCAGGATGACGGAAATACTTCTTCGATTAACACAACAAATACTGCAGTCGACAGCGAAGACAACCCAAGGGAGTTAGCGGTCATACCTGGTAAGGTTTGCTTGCAAATAATTCGAATGAAACAGTTGGCACCTCTAGTCATCTGGATCAAGGGATGGGGCCTATACTTATTTCGATTCCACCGGTATACCTTTGAAACAATGAGGTACTTTTAGTAAACGGTAAAAGTTTTAATAGGGATGGGAGATGCTGATGTTGCTGCTGCAGAAATAGCCAAGAGAGAGGAAGAAAAGCAAAAGTCTGGTATCCCCGGCTTGGACTGGTCCTACGAAGAAAAGAATGAATTTGAAAGAAAAGTAAATGCAATATTTTATATTGTCAATATTATTTAATCATTTACTGCATCGCTATGTTTTTTTTTTGTAGCTGAATGCGCAGAGCGACAACCGGAAGAAGATCCCGTATGCCAGACCTGTGCCGAAAGCATTTGTTGCAGCATGGGAAGCTAACAAAGAAGGTCCGCCACCAGACCGACCCCGGTCTCCATACGCTTATGACAGGGACAGCAGGCCTCCACACTTCGATCAGCGTGGTTCACGGTTCCATAGAATGCGATATGAAGACGATAGACCTAGAAACTATCCTTCCCGTGATGGTCATTTTCGTGGAGACAGACCACCAAGGTTTCCCGATAGACCACCTGGCTGGCGACGTGATCGCCCACCAGGCTCTCAAGAGGACGACAAAATATACGTAGACGGAATAGAAGTGGGACCGGAGTTCAAACCAGACGAAATAATGAACATGGAAAGGAAGTTTGAACCAAATGATCGTCCAATGCCTCCCATGCCGGTAAGCGGTCCCGGCCAGGAGATGGATAGAGACAATATAGGAATGCCAAATCAAGACCACAAATTTAACATGCCAAATTCTGGACCGGTTGCATTCCAGGAGAGAAACAACTTCCCTCCTCCCCCGCATCCTGTTAGGTTCCGTGATGAAAGGGGCGAACCGGGATTTGGCGAAAACCTGGGTGAATTCCCACCTTTTCGTGATGTGGAGAGGGGAAGGTTCGGAGAGGAATTTGGATTTCCGGTTGAGGACAATCAAATGATGGATGAAGAGATGTTCTTCGATGAACATGAAGAACCTCAGCTCCTCAACTTGGGCAGAGGGAATAACAGACCACCTCATATTCCGGATCGTTTCCCTGGTCGGGGGGCTAGAGGCCGAGGGGGTTTTCATGATATGGATGATATGCATCGACCCATGGGGAGAGAAATGGGTATGAGAGGAAGGGGTGAAATGAGGGGTAGAGGTTTCTTTCATAATAGAGATCAACCAGGTTGGGGACACAGAGGTGGTAGAAGTCCACCATCAAGAATGAGACGTGGTATGAGACCTCATAGATGACGTCCTCTGGTGAAGACCCACGGTATGGTTTTTCCATCTATGCGAGCCCTCTTAAAGGCTGCAACAACTTAGCATGGTCATATGCTATCGAATGCTCCTGTTCTATCGTTTGACTTGAAGGATGCATGCATTTCTGTGTGGCGTTGAACTCCTTATTGGTAAAAGCGATGCAAAGAATAAAATTTTATATATGATCGAATTTTAGTTAATCAATGTTACCAACTGTGACAAGACCTGGACCTAATCATTTTAACAATAATGTACCTTTCTCGAGAAAAAGTGGAAAATTTCTAACCTCAATGTTGGTTCAGCAGTAATAGTTATCAATATTACATCTATGCTTTAAATTCCAGGTGTTTGATTCTTCAATTAGTAAATAATACAAAGTTAATTTACAGTGCAAATTAAAGCTACATCAGAGAGGGTTCATAGGTCACAAAACCTGATCTGGAGGTAACCTCAAACACCAGACAAACATCTTCAGATTATATCCTGATTATCTTAATGAAGTTTGAGCATACTATTAATTGAAAAAATATTTTAAACCTACATTCAGCTTAGGCCTCAGTTAAATCATCATTAAAGTACAAATGGATTCCAGGTGTCCACTGTTCGAAATCCATACTGAGTTCATAAAATTCATCGTCTTGGTCGCCGATACCATTTTCCTCCAATGTCTTGTTCATATCCAGCGGCATCCCGTTGTGTTTCCATGTATAACTGTTGGCATGAGCATTGTAGGACAGGTATCTCTTTAATATTTCATGCATGTTCTCTTCTGAACAAACCTTGAACACGACAAGACATCAAGTAAAATATATGGCAAATTCAAGACGGAAAATTTTGAAAGTCAATACTAAAATCTTGCATTTTTGAATAGAATTTTTCAAGCTACGGAGATAGTTGTGTATAGGCAATTCTTTGTGCAGTCCTGCACAAATACGAGTAACAAAATTTCATATGCTATCCAGTTTACCTCAATAATTTGTTCTTGTGAAGTCAAAGTGTTTATGATCCTGATCAGCCTTGTTTTAGAACTCAGAACGCCAACTTCATACTTGTTGTCCTTCCACCACGGTCTCCCGAAGTCGTTCACCCAATCGGAACTGGGAAATGGGGGTGGAACATGAACGAAGCGACCATGTGGAGTGTAGTATTTTTTTATACCGGTCTTGGAATCTATGTGCGTCTTTATCTTGGTATATCGAAAAAATATTTTGCGTTATTCAAGACGTGCATTAACCCAAACAGGAAAGAACAAGAATCTTACTTACATCGCCTGTTTTGCCATCAAACCAGTGAGTGACGTCCTTACCAGAATTGGCAATTATAGGCTTCAGTAGGATATCACCTAAATTACAAAAAGACAATAGAAAATAGGCATAGCGTTGAATATACAGACGGTTGTCAGTAATGGGTCAAAGTTCAGTAGTGCGGTCTCATCGAAAACCCTGTTACAACCTACTGTAACCGGCTTTTCAGGGGTACCCAAGGCCCTATTTGACTAAAGGTAATTGACAGCCATCTATACATAGCCATAGATATACCAACCTGAATATTCTTCACATAACGGCGTGAGATTATATACTTTTCCTAAGTACGACACCCAAACATCTTTGATCGTATTATGTACGCTAACTTCGTTACGTGTGTAGAAGGCAGGGCGCTTGTTAGGTGCCATTCAGCTCACAAATTTACACTTTATTAGTATTCGTACCCAGCAAGAACATGGAAAAATAAAAACATCTCTAAAAAGCATCAAGTAGCAATTGCTATAGCGACCAATCCGCTGCAACGATTTGTCTAAAAATAATATGAAAATATTTTACTAGCGTTTCTATATAGTTTTCCCGCTATGAAAAAATTAAATTAGTCAAAATCCGTGAAAATGTAAGAGAATTATCATACATTTATTGAAGTAAAGTTTATTCCAGTTTATATGTGATACTTCACGGCTTAAAGATTTTGATTCACGGTTGCTATAGTTACCCAGATCACTAACAGATCTGTTCGGAGTTTTACAAATTTTACCTCAATTGCTTAGTCCGTTTATGCATTTCTGGACGGCCTAAACATGGATACTGCTGTAGAAAGCATTTACAATTTAATTCCACGATCTATTGAGAAGCAACCGAAAGCATCGAGATATGAATCGAAGTTTAAAACAGTGGTTAAGACTGAACTGAAGCAAAACAGATCACCAAATAAGACTATGGGCCCAGCCAAAGTAGACGTTCCCACGCCTGGCGAATTCCTGAAAAAAAGATCGAAGGAGCCGCAGTTGCCAGATCTCCAGGAAATTACTTACGATTTTGAAGACATGAAATTGCGTAAACCCCCTGTTCCACGTAAAGATGAGAAACCTTTGATGGGAATTCGTACCAACAAAAATTTCATAAACACCAACGCCGTTGAAAATATAATGTCTGTTCCCAAAAAACCTGTCCCCAAATTTGTAGATACAAGAAGAGGAAATACCAGTCTCCTGGACCAATCAGGGCTAGTCCCCAAGTACTCCAAGAAAGGCGACTATGGAGAAGTACCCGATTACTTGAGGAAAAGGAACGAGGAGACATGGAGAGCACAGGAGGAATACAATGCATATATCAAGGAAAGAATGCGCCAGGGTGCTATGAAGTGCCTTAATGATGAGGAAAGAGATGAGATCATATCGGGATTGAAAAAAAATTGGGAAGAACTTCATCACCAATATCAGGGATTGTCTGTGGTTACTGATACAGCACCTAAGAAGAACAGGAAAGAACGTATGGAAGCGGAGATGAAACAGCTAGAAAGAGACATTGAACTTATTGAACGACATAAAATGATCTACATTGCAAATAACTAACTTTATTCACTGTGTATGAATCAGTGCCTCATTTATATTTCGTGTTAAGTGCCTTATGTTAATTACCACTCACTTCCGAATCTTTGAAAAACTTTTTTAAAAATTTGCCATGCTGAATGTATATATTAGATAGATCATACCATGTCTTTATTAGTTATGTTTAATACAAAGCTCGGAAATAAGATTCAAAATTCCAAGGTTTAAGACTTCAAATATACTTCGAGGGAGTTCTACTCATACTTAGAGAAGCGAATCTTATCAAATCAGCAAGCGTTTGGAGAAACTTGGGCCTCGCAATTGTTTTCAAAATAACAAGAAAATAGTATATTTACTCACATGGCATATCACTGAAACTCGTTATTATACGTGGTATCCCAATTTCACTCTGGTTGCGATGAAGATCATCCTGGTACCTGGAAACAAACTGGTAGTTAAATACTTGAATGGAATTTGGGTACAATTTTTATCTTCAAAATGAAAGTCATTACAATATGACAAAAATGTTGTAGGGATCAGAAATACAAATTTTAAAGTTTTAAATAACACAAGTCAGAATTTACTGGTGATCTAAGTTGTGAAACAGGGTTCAGATAATCATGGGATGTACGACCATAACGTAGCTAACAGTTGTATGTCCTTGACAGGATTCAATTTGATTTGTCCAATGAATAATGCTTGCAAAGGCGCTACTAACAAAAAAACCTATATACCGCAACAGTAATATTACAGTACCGAATTTCTGTATTTGACTAGAATGGATTATGAAACCTAGGTGTCAAATGAAAGGTATTTTATTGTTTAAAATAGCTTCATATATAGGTAACACTTAAATCAGTTGGACTCTCTAGAGGTGTTCCTGCTAATGCTAATCTATATAATAATCAATAATCTAAAAGTTTTCCTTGGAACAATCCTTCCAGATTTGGTGCATACCACAAAAATGCATGAGCAGAGAAACCCCGGTCCGGAGGGAATGAAATCCTACTTAGGACAATGCTATTCTATATGCATTTCTGTTGAAGTCTTACCTGGGTCAGGTCGCTCTGTTGGTAGAACAGCAATAAAACTATTGCAACAGATAGTGGTAATAGAAGGCACCGGATAAGGAAGTCTAGTCTATGTTCTTATCAGTCACTTCCGGTTTTCTGCAATGTAATAACAACAACTAACAAGTTTTAAGTAGTCTATATAATAAGTGTCCTAAAATATACCAGAATCAACACTCCTCTTATCTCAAATATCTTCATTTTACAGCTATTAGATGGTTGGACTCAATCTACTTGCTGTCTGTCTGTTCCGACTGGTTGATCAGTGTCACACTGTCATACAGTAGATTTAAACAAAAAGTTTTCTTAGTAGTATAGCTGGATTCAGTTTATTTCTATATATCATGATTGCTAAATAGCATATTACTATAGCATTTGTACTTAGCTATTGATATACTGCATCCTAACATATATCTGCATTCTGTACTCCAAAAATTAGTTGCCAACGAACGATTAATATTGGTATTAACAGCAGTCAACATTGACAGTTAGTGGAATATAGACTCGTACAGCTTCAGACCTCATTTCAGACAGAAATATTACCCGATGACCATATTACAAATTCATTACATTGGAACGACATATACAAAGAACTTTAAAATACTCACTAGCAAATACACTTTTACTAAAACAGATAATATGATAGTATTAACATAGAGAAATATATAAATTGAGCCGAGAATTTCCGTTGATATTAAGGAATATAATTACTATACAAGGTACAAGAGTTGTGCGACTGCGATGTCTTAAGCTTTTAATACAGATTCTTACTGAATTTAAATACAGTTCACTGAAGTGGAAAAACAGTGATATTCAGATTATGAGAAAATCGAAGCAAAGCAGGAATAGGTTAGTACAATGACTGGAATCCCAATTAGTTTGTTCACTAACCCATTACTATTAATCTGATCGGTTCCAGGCAAATTATTTACACATCATTATTTAGTCGAGTAAAACATTCTCAACTATATATTAGGGATACTCGATGCCAAAACATATCTTGAGGGGATCATAATAATCTACTAATTACAGAACTCACACCGAAGTAAGAGGAAGTGCATAAAAATCCTACCCCGTCATCCAAACCTATTTCTCTATTTATTGGGAAGGAAAAATGAAAAAGGGAGAATAGATGGACGACCCCTGGTGCAAAGGGATCATGAAATAGCATCAAAAACAATACAAGAAAAGCAATTCAGTCGAACTTCTTCAGTGGGTATCACTATTGAGTCGTGAAGCCGAGAAAGTGTTGCGGTTGGCTGAGATATATATTGTTTATGACTACGAACCTTGACTCTGAACCACTGATACTGTAAAAAAAAAAGTGTGCAGTAAACGGTATTTAAGTGGTACACTATATTGGGATGTATTTTAAACTGAAGACCAAGCCTAATAGGACAGGTAGCTTCCACTGATTTGAAATAATTACATAGCAGCGCTGACTATTTGCAATTGAAAAAATGTGAGTGTTACAGTAGTGCTGACAAAAGTGTGTTGTGAATACATATGTCAAAAAGATTACACCATGTATTAGAGCAGGGGTCACCAAACTACCGAGCAGTTTTCTTCAGCCCGCAACGAGGTGATGTTTTGATGAATTTTAATTGAGATTTTAATGTTTGGTTGCATCCACCTATGCCGTTTTGTAGTCTGTGTAGTTACTTCTCGGGGGGGGGGGGGGGGAAGAGTTAGGTTTGTGACATAATTAAGAGAGATTCAAGTCTCGTGAGCGGCTGTGTAGCGAGTAGCAAATGTGTTACTTTTTTCTTCGGCCCGCAAAACTGAAATAATTCATAATGCGGCCAGTCTATAAAAAAGTTTGGAGACCCCTGCATTAAAGCAATCTTTTACTTTTAACCGCAATTGCATAACTAGAAAATTTAAAAAATATTTCAGTTCGAATCGAATCTTCATC
>QXVX01003066.1:0-40584 GCA_013436065.1 Halocynthia aurantium
AGATTGTCCCCAATTCATGTTTAATATTTTTAAAAAACCTCTAATATCCATTATCTATAACTCGTTTCTAGTTTTATTTGGAATGTTTTTGCAGATCCTGCAAAGAGGTTCATCAAGATGCCGATCTCTGAAGAAGATCAGATAGATATCTTGGCAAATCAAAACCATCAGGAAAACAATAAGGAAGAACAGTTAGTTGATGAACAAGGTCTTGATCATGGAGCAGAACTTCCCAAACAGGAGGACGGAAAAGATGAAGATGAAAACGAACTGGTTCATGTGAATCAAGAAGAAAATTACAACAACAACCAAGCTGTGGATGATAATGGTATGTGATGCCTCCAGTACAATATGTATAGTTGAACAATAGGTTGAAAATTGAATTTCAAGCAATTTTCTTCAGCTTTGAAAACCAGATGTGTTCAGATTGTATTGGTACTATAGTAGCTAAAGAATAACCAGATTAATTTATGCATTGTGACAGATATGGGTGTTGATAGTCAGAATGCAGTGGACCTAAATCCGATCGGTCAAGATATAAATGAAGGCAAAGATGACAACCCTGGAGAGGATGAGCAGAGCGTAAGTATCTGATTTTCTAGAAAGCAATATTTTTTCATTTTTTAATCATGAATCTCCTAACAGGATGAGGAACACCTCGCACAGGAAGAGGAAGAGAGGATCCAGCGACGCGAGCAAGAGGCGAATGCGGATATGGTAGCTGCTGAAAAACACGATAGTCAGGTAGACTATACATAACTTTTAAACAGTTTCTGGAATAGGTCTGTCCTACTTGTGGTCATGGGGGACTACTATATATATCTGTGTGTTGATTTTCTTGCTTTTATAGTTGAAAGGAGATACTGATCTCGATCAAATGCACGATGTGGACTCCAAGAGTGAGATAGACGAAGCCCAAGACCAACAGATAGATAATTTTCATGGGAACGGTAATAGTGTTATCTAAATAATTGTGGACAAGTTTTTAATCGTTACTGCTTTTGTATTTTTATGATATTGTCGTAACTACTAATGTTTCCATTTTTTCTGATTCAAGATATTGACAATGGTATTCAACAAAACCAAATCAATGCACAGATTCAAGATGACCCTGATCATGTTGATGAAGAAGGTGACGACTACAACGATGGAGAGAACAGAGAAGGTGAATAACTCGTCAAAATAAAAATTCCATGGGTCTATTTTCTAATTATTTTGATTCACTTAAAAACTTTTGTTGATGTTGTTTAGCACTTCAAGTAGAATTTAAATTTTCAACTGGGCCTACCAGAACAGAAGAATCTTAATAAACAACTTCCTAGACTCAAATTTATGCTAGATATCCTAAAATCTAAATTTTCCTCGTTCTTCAAGGTGAAATAGATGGAAAGGACGAAGAAGAAGATCCGAACCAAGTTGACATGCCTCCAGCAGCTCAGGTTGCAGGCAAGGAACCAGAGGCAGTGATGAACAGACCACCTGGTGTCAACGATGATAACTTGCACATGGAGGATGAAAATCAGGAAGATGAATATGAAGATGAAGTAAGTGACTAAATTAGTGTAAGATTAGATATCAAGCTTGAATTGACTTTACTGTAATACGTTGATGCTGAGTTGCGGTGAACTGTATAGTGTTATTGAAATAGTGGTTAAAAATTTACTATCTCTCTCAAAACAGAATTATAACGATTCTGACAAACAAGACAAACAAAGAGCAGGGAACGAGAATAACGTCCAACTGATGGACAGAGGTCATGATGGCAATGTTCCGCTCGACTACGACCACGGTAACCGCGATAACGACGCCAATCTTCGTGAGGAGGACGGAAACGAAAGTTATAATGATGAGGACGAAGATCAGGAGGACCCTGCTGCTTTGCGGTTATTGCAGGATGACAGATTGAGGAAGGATCAGAAATTTATACAGATGGAAAATGTTCAACGAATGAAAGACCAATCTTTGAATTTCCACAGAGATATTTAGTTGCATGATCGGAGTCACCCTTCAAAACACGGTGCTTAGTTTTCTAGTACATTATGATATGACTCCCCTAAATTTCACTTCCTTGCTAGTATGATCATTGTTACACTCGCCATAGAGAGCAGTTGACAATAGCAGTCTTGCAGCAGTTGACTATCTACGTTTTATCTTTGTTTTAAATTTGAAAACTGTGAGTTTTAATTGCTGTAAATCTCTTACATTCAGTCCACGTATGTACACTAAATTGAATTTCATCCACATCACACATTTCCTGCAGTGAATTCAAAGTTTGGCATGGAATTTGATCACCTCAAATTTGTAATAGAAGGGGGATTGGATTAATTTGAATAGACACCAGGATATGTTCGAAAAAGTGAACACTCGAAACTCACATCTTCGACCGAATACGATTTTACAAATAGAGAAGGAGAAAAAATATCGAGAACGAGGGTAATTTTATTTCTGTATCAAGTGTTTGTTGTGCATTTCAATTCATGCTATCTATTGTTTGGTGAAATTTTCCATAACAAATAATGCGTCGTACAGTATTTTCGCCTTAAACTTGTGACATTTTTTTTGGCATGATTGATGAAGCACAAATTGAAAACGCAGTCAATGATTTCCGATTATTTGGCCAAAAAATGAAAATTCAAATGAAAATTGACAATCAGATACCTATACCCATTTGTCAATTGCATGCCTAGTATGCAGCAACTTTTTGATGTTTTAAAATGAGCTCCTACTGTATTTTTCGCTATGTCACTGATATTTACTACGATTAGGCATTTGCTAGTTGCTACTCCCTTACTTGCCTCACCCGGTAATCACACTCCTGATGTGGTTGCGAAAAAATATAGAGTGAATTTGGTATTAAGATATCACCGTATATATATCTTGTTACCTTTATATGTAAAGAGTTAATTCAATATTCTGTACATTCAATATTTCTATATGTACTTATAACAGCTATACAGTTTAAACCGGGTTCCTGCTCCTACTCAACTCTCTGTGTTAGGCATGTTTTCATTTTACTGATGTCCCTAAAGCTCATTGCTGTAGTAGATTTTTAATTATCCATCATTGCACTTGGTGAATTATTTCCTGTAATACTTATGTTACCATCTATGTTTCTGTAATCTCATAGTTAATTTTACGTTCTTGGTGCATCAGTAATCCATATGGTCACCCCAGTAGCGTTTGTATCAGTTTTATTATTATGCACCCCCTTTAATGTGAGTTTTCAAGCGCAGTTTTTCATGCAAAGCATAGGGTACTGCTTGCAGTTTTTGCCACAGTTAATATTTCATTAATTAATTTCTTACCATGAGTTGAAGTACTGTATTTGCTTTCAACTATGTGAAGCAGTGACAGCGATGCATTTTAATTTCATCATTTCACATTTCATCCTACAAAATCTGTTTCATAGTTGTACAGAAATCCCTAAAGATAGCTAATTATTGGGAGATTTGAGAGATCTATCAATCTCAACTCCATTCTATACCTATTAGCTAGATGAAAGTTAAGCTGTTTCATAAAATCTTTGAAGCCAAACCCAAGCAATTGTCAAAAGTATGGTGATTCAACTTTTTAAGCAACATCAGGATAAATGTAATCGGAACATGTGATTCAGTATGCATGCAAGTGTAATATAAAATCTGTAAGCGAGCACACAAGGACATGAGACTTTATAATCAATCCTTAGTCATATGTTAGAAATTTTATATATGGAATACTTCTTGAATTGCTATAATGTGATGTTTTGAAATATTCGTTTTTATACTGACAAGAGTCGGTAAAAATCAAACATGATTGTTCTGGCATACATCCTGTTTCAAACTGCTGTTAAACCACATCCACTTCCATAGTCTAATCCCCCTCTTGCTTATTACTTGTTTACTTTCGTTTCTGAGTGCATATTTATATATGGATTGTGGGGTTGATAGTATGCATGTGAGAAGGCAAATTTATCAATATCTGGAATATATGTAGGCTAGATTTTTACTTGAAAATTAACTAATAGTTACCCTAATGCCATAAAATATGTAAACATATTGTAAAAAGTCCACTGAGGTGATTGGATGTGGGAGTAATTTGAAGATGAATTGTCAGTACCATTCCTTAATATGGTTAGCTGAAAGTTAAGGATCCCTCATAAAAGCCATCTCATATTGTGTCGATTAACCCTTTCCTTCTCCCTATATCCCATATTTCAAAAGACCTAAACCTCCCTGTTCATGAATTATAGTGTTAAAGGTTGTTGCACCACAGAAAGTTTTTTGAAATCTTACCTAGTTGATATGGGAAATAAAGCGTTGCTGGTTTGCCCTGATGTAATATATCTTGAGGTGCTGAAGCTTTGCTGGTGTATAGTTTTGTGATATATTATAAGGTGCGTAACTCTCGTTTCTTTGTAACTTATCTCGTCGTAATTGGATTGTGTTTGTAGCCTAACCTTTTCTCTGTAATTGAATGCAGTGTGCTGTATGTGAATCAATGTTTGCTTTTACTTTTACGAAAATGTAACTTATTGTGCTTTTTCTACCTACATGTATTTTTACTCCCGTCTTATTAGCTTTGACTAAACGTCGATCAATGCCTTCAGATGTAGCAAAAATATATATTACAAGAATAAAATAACAACATTTGCTAGTCATGCACATTAGAATTATTGAGCGAATAATAATTAATTAAAAAATATTAATAATAATATTCAAATAATTTAGTTCCAAGGTAAAACTGTCATAAATTTGTATAGAGAATTATAATCTCATGTGTTAACTAAAATAAATATCTTCTAGTCTGATGAGTCATGATCAAAGAATATTAATTTCTGTTCTCTTTTTTACAAAACATGGAATATGGAACACATGAAAACAATCAAGTTTGTACACTTGAGGGAGATGGAATGGAGAGGAACCTTTTTTTTCATTTGGCACGAACTTTGCAGGGGCAGAATGCTTTATATCGGCACAGCTCTTTATATGGAAGTGAGTAAACGCGGCATTAATATTTTATTTCTTCTTTTTCTTCTTCCCTCCCTTTTTCTTTCCCTTTTTACCCTTCTTTTTCTTTTTGTCTTTAGGAGGTTCTTCCGGTAATTGAAAAGTTAAGTAATCGCCTTCACCTGGCAGGGCTTCGACATTCGCGTTACCATTGCCTAATCTGCGTGGCGTCTCGAATGCAGAAGCCATACCACTAAAGTTCAAACTTCTTTCGTTGGTGAACGCGGGGGATGACTGGACTCCAGTCGCTAAAGAGAGAAGTAAGAACCGTATTGGCTTGCAAATCCCTTTTACTTGTTTTACAGCTAATACACTTACTACCTTTAGATACGTGAGTCGCGAGTATATGCTCCAGGCGCGTGCCTACTACCAGCTGTTCATCTGATAAGTTGAAGCTGACGAAAAAGGAGGCCGAAACGAGTGGGATTTCCGTAAGTTCTGAAGCACATTGTAGAAACTTTTGTCCCAGATTTAGCAAAGTGCGCAACAAACAGACCCAAATGACGTACTTTGTACCTGGGAAAACAAATTCATATCGGTGTTGGCAGATGTATTGCAGTATATAGAGATGACGTCATGCGACACTTCCATCAGTTTGTTCACAGTTCACAGACGTCGTTTTTGTGTAGCATGATAAATAATTAATACTGCGCAGTACAGTAATAAGTTTTTACGTCGTAACGATGTTATCGTTGAATTTGACCTCAGTTGGCTATTTTCAAAGTAAGCTGAATACATTATACATGCTGACATTACTGTACTTTTAAATTAGTATTGGGCAAAGGTCAACATAGCCTTTCTTAAAAATTGACGATTTGTATTTGATCTGGTATAGACATCTGTGTGTATGTCAGTTGTTCCAACTCCACAGTATTTCATTATTTATTGTTAAGCATCGTCAAGTAAAACCTATCAGCTTAGCTTAATATTAATCTGCAATAATTATTAACCGATTCAATGAACGGTACTGAAAGGGGCCTTGGAAAGTCAATAGATATGTTTGAAATATGGTATCGCACGTCATCCCTTGCGTTGTTACATAGCGATAAGATTTCATAAATGAACTTTGTGGACACAGAAACTCATAATATTAACTCACAACGAATTTGTACACGAAGTACAGTATGTTTTGCGTACCCGCAATGAAATTCATTGCGTAGACCAATGAACTGTGTTAGATTTAGCCCATGTTTGAGTAAGCACTTTAAAATGTTGAAATTTCATGAAATGACTTCGACTCATAGTTTAGTATAGTTACAAAATACCGCTGTCAGTGCGTTATGAGAGATTGTTATTTTAATAGAACTGGAAGAGGTAAGCAAACAAACACCTTAGCAACGATCTGGCATAGAGGTAATAAAAAGTAGAGCTAGTTCGAAATGCCGCTAGTGTTACTTTTGCGACCATTTTCATAATGACTGAGACCCGAATATTTTACGATACAACCTTGAATTGCAGAATTCCACCTTCGTCAATTTTAATCTTTCCTTCACAGACATTACAGACTGAGTTTACTATAGGTATAGGATCAATGCGCTATTTTTCAACGAAATGCTCAATAACCGTATTAAATTCCGAATCCTACCCTGCGTATATCAGAACTAGGGTTACTTTTTATCCCTCTGTCAGCTGTTCTATTATCGCTTATTGAACTCTTAAGCAAGGCCTTACTTTGGTTGGACTCGATTCCTTTAGCACTGACTTCTCCCAGGTCAAAGGTCGTTACCGTGAATCCCTTCCAGTATTGCAAATGATTTAATATATTTTCGAGTGGTTCAAGTTTTCCCTTCTTGATGGATTTGTAGAAATCCCTCGCGATCAAGTTCAGACATCGCATGCGCGCAACAAGGTCGATGTATTTTCGGATACGATTACACTCGCCAAAGTAGCGTTTAGTCGATAAGATCTCCGCCCTTTCTTTGAGTTTTTTATACGTTTTCGCGACTGTAGCAGCGTCTTTATCGTCTAGTTTTTGGGCTTTGTCCAAAGCAACTTTGAACGACTCGAATTCGTCCTTTTCCCACGCAGAAAACTTGGTGGTTACGATGGTAATGTGTCGCAGTAAGAAGTCCACGAACACTTTCCAGGTATTCTTGCGTTTCAGAAGAGCTCGTTCCGCTTTCTGCAGCTTCTTTAGTTCTTTTGGCGACAGTGACGACTTTTCCGGTTGAGTCGATATGATACCGTCACTGCCAATGTAATCTGCGTTGCTTGTTTCGACGCCATCAATCATGATAGTTTTAAGGATATTTTGCTTACAATATCTAACAACTGCCCCAGTAGTGTTTGTGCAGGTTAACGCGAAGCTCAACTTTTTTTTAATAAGTAATCGTTTTGCTCCAAATTGATTTCATTCAGTTACAATATGCCTATTCCTAAATACTGCACGAACAGTACGATATCATTTAACAGTCACTGAACGAAAATTACTGGTTATTCTTCGATTCATACAATATAATTTTGAAACCTTTTAATCAAGTACATGTTCCAACACCCTCAGAAACTTATTGGGCATTGTTCACATTACAACTTTTCCTTAGCGACAAAGGCGAACTGGTGACCCTTCTAACCTTATCTCAGTCGTGCACTGTTATGTATTTTTTCTTGACGACACTCTTGACGAGTTCTGGCTTTGCTCATACTTTGTTGGATGACTCAAGAGCTGAAGCTTCTTCTCTTCCCTTACTCGCGCACCTCGCGTTGTGTGAAAGTTAGTTGGGTATTGTTACCGATCAACAAGCTGTGGGTTAAGTGGTCTCTGCCGATATTCCCTGCTCACCGCGAGCTATTGGCAAGCGACAAAGCGATACCGCAGACAAAACGCTCGGTTTTTAGTAGACAATAGCCTGTGGTGTAGCGTGACTCCGGAGAAATCAAATAATGGAAGGCACAAGATAAGTATTTCTGTCGTATTTGCAATACATATCTAGAACTATTGTAAACGACTGACTCTCGCTTAAGAAATGGTTGAGACAATACAAAACATACTCGTGTTCACAAACAATGCAGCTTTTAACGAAAAATCAGAGGCTTTGAATATCTATACATCGATTATTACATTACATCGAAATAGCTAACTATTGTGATGTATGAACAAGCGTGAGCACTGCTGGAGTCCACATAGCTTATCTTTGAATGACTGACCATCATGAATGTGGCGAGAAAGAAAATCGTACAGTAGTCGGAATAACCATCTGAGAAATGTTAATGTGACTTTCAGGTAGTCAATAGGCCCGGAATAATCTCAATTGGAACCCTAGTCATATATTAAGCATAATACTAAATTTACATTGACCGCATGCTTCATATTGTTTATGTAATGAATGTTGTAATATAATATTGTACATTCTGCCAGAAACCACAGTATTTCACATATACAGTATTACGCATTACAAGGTTTCGGGTAACTGCGCCCTCAAGTGAATGTTTTTCAGTTCCTATGTAGCGCACGTGATTAGAACCGAATACGGTATATGGACTAAACAATAATAATGGTAGGCATTCAGACACAGTTAATCGAATACCATTAGAAAGTTTAAAATTACTTTTGTGATGCTTATTCCTACTTAACTAAAATAGCCACCTAGCGAGAGTGTGTGAAACAGTCAAAGCTAATTTTGTTTTCAACAGAATTCTAGAGGATTCATTTTGGATATTAACATAAATAGAAAACGTTTTGTGATTGAATATTATCCTTTTTCATGAATATCATAGGTTGATTGTAATGCTTGTCGTTCAGAAGCGCTAAAGGTGTGGTTAGTTGGACGTCTAGCGCTAGAGATACGAATCGATATCAACATGTACGGGTTTATCGAGTAGTTTTTCTACATCCGGGTACCTCACAGCAAATGCTCAGGGCGTTGGCTAAAGAAAATACCAATCGCACAGTAATAGAAAGAAAAAGGCAGGACAAAATTTGTATCGATGCTGGCTGTTCTCAACCAGGGTTAACGTTACGAAATTGAGAAATATATTAGTTGATTATTAACCGATTGAGGAAATAAAGTTCTAAATTTTGTTATTTGCTGCATTCTCTAGCAACTTCTTACGCTTTTTAGACTGTTTTGTCAGCTTCGACGTGCTAGCGTTGTTTGGTATTTGTGTTACACAGTTCGGGTATTTTGTGCTTTTGCTTACTGATATTTTTGGTACCTAGCGTGTTGAAACTTTCTGTGTCTAAGGTGTGGTGTACAAAATATAACCAGGATTATTCAGGGATTGTTCTATAAAATGGGATTGATTATTGGTTACGTAAATTTGATATTAACGAATATGCTTGGATATACAGAGTAGTTATCAATTCCGTAGCAAGCTAGATGTTATGTAACTCAATCTCAATCATCGTTTCGTAGACTAAAGACTAGTGTGAGCCTCGTAAAACAGCTTATGGTATGGAATTTACATTGTGGAATGTAGAATACTTGCTAATATTAGAGATTAATAGTTATGGCTAACATATTATCACAGCAAATGAGTTGTTGATAATTTTGTTGATGCTATTGGCAGTATGTTTTATTGGAAGTCATACAGGTATTGTATGGTATTCTAGGAGTGTCATCTAGCAGTACCAACACTATATGTACACCATATTGTATAAAAGCGTTTGCTTCGCGCAGTTTCCATGTAAACTCTATGAAAATACCTAGAAATTTGCAAGTAATCTGCATCCTCTTATCTCAGAATTTATATTTCTAAGTAATGGGTTGAATCTTCGGGAATTGAACTGTTATGCACGCAACCATGTTTCGTGAACAAAACTGGAATATCGAAAAGTTTGAATGTGAAATTTTTAAATCACCGGTCAAATTCAAAATTTTATTTTAAAGACAAATGGTATTTATCATATGTTTGTACTGATAACTGACACAGTTCTTAAAGCAATGCCAGCAGCGGCTGGAAATAATTTTAAATGATTGAATTAACCCCACCCAAATTCTTTCCCTGGAAATTTCACTGATCAATTTGGTGTCTGTTTTTATATTACT
Organism: Halocynthia aurantium; assembly: GCA_013436065.1. NCBI lineage: Eukaryota > Metazoa > Chordata > Ascidiacea > Stolidobranchia > Pyuridae > Halocynthia > Halocynthia aurantium. The sequence continues at coordinate 9,971 of QXVX01003066.1, forward strand.
ACTACCATCTTCACCACAAGCCATGATTATATTCAAATAGTAATGCCACATTTACTTTATTATGCAAGTATACCAGTGTAATAATACAGTAATGCTGTGCTAAGGAATTCTTACTTGAATCAATTTTTATACCATTCAAGTCTAGACTTGGTAAACACCCTGATTACTGTTGTGGTGGTATGATGAGACTAACTCCCAAAGAGTTCATGATAGTACATCACACCTATAACTTATATATTGTGTGTGTAGGTGCTCCTATTAGGTGGTAGTAGTATCAGTAAACCTTTGAAAATTACTATTTCATTCCATCAAACTATCACCGAGATTAGCTACCTATCCACCCTGTAGTTTGGAATAACTAATAAGCACTAATAAAGTGTGTCGTGTAAAATGCTTAGTTGTCTGTAACAGCAACCTCATTTAAAAGATATCGTGGATTGTTGTTATGTTGTCACTATTTTAAAACTTTGTTTTGAACTAACTCTGTGATCATGCCAGTACCGAAGTTATTGTCCAATTTTATGACTCATCCGGTATAAGTATTGTCTTATAGTTGAGCATCATTTTTCTTTTTTAGGCATAGTTTAACCTATGTATGACATGTTTGTAATACCTAAAATGAAAATATTTCACAATTGAAACTAAACTCGTATTATTTTTTGTAATTCGCTGTAATATAACTCAGCGTTGTTCATTTATCAACCCATTCATTTGTGTTTGGTGTAAACTCAACAAATCCTTGGATGAAATCGAATGCGCAATTCTAACGTGTGTCATTTATTGCAACGATGCCAAACTACGCTTTTGTTTATTTAGATCGGTCATATAACATTAGCCTGAAATCTTAGTATAGCGCTGGTGTAGCTGTTGTATAAGTGAAAGATTTCGAAATAATTTTGGAAGTCAAGTCTATCACTTGGTATAGTAGGACGTTCCATGGTGTGAAGCTGACCTGTTACTTCAGCTGCTGTGCTCTACGACAGCACCACTTATCCATTAACATAGTTTCTAATTTCATCCACAAAATAAAGTGGCCTTACTATGGCAAATCAAAGCAATGACACGCAACGACTGGAGGATCTTAAGCGAGAGTCAGAGAAAATCAAGAAAGAAATCATGGTACGACGACAGTTCTATTTTCGCGACAACGTTTGTTATTTTTTGGCAACCGACCTAGTTACACTTAGCTGTGAAATGATGAGCAATAGCCTTTGTATCTAAATTGGCTTTATTCTTTGCAGGATCAACGACGTGCTGTTCAAGACACCACATTAGCAAGGGTGAGCATTGTTCAACTTCAGTCTCATTTCTCTTAGTTCTTTCCCTTACATATTCCCTCTCAATATTGTTCAGTGTTTGATAGTATAATCTACACATTGTAATGATGAATATCTGTCAATACCCGATCAATAACAGAAGCTATTTGTGATTCACTTTACAATATCAGTACTAATGTTAAATGAAATGGGAAAATATTGGGCATGATTATAAAAAGCGAAATTGATGAGCACCTAGATAATCCCTACTATAAAAATTGATTGTACTACCAAATCCTGTAACATAGTGGGATTAGATTCATACATTGCCTGTTATTGTAATCCCGGCTTCAAGACAAAATCGCAATCCTATTTCATGACCTGATTTCAAATCTGTTTCCCATCAGGTGACACAAAACCTGGAAAACCTCAGCCGGATTCAACTTCGAACACGTAGGACATTGCGTGGCCATCTTGCTAAAATTTATGCTATGCATTGGGGTACAGACTCCAGGTAAGTTTTTGCCAAGCTACGAATGCTCTCCCACATTATTCTCCCATATAATACTGTAACGTTATCTTGTAGGAACCTAGTGAGCGCTTCACAGGATGGCAAGCTGATAGTATGGGATTCATACACAACTAATAAGGTACACATAGCGACACTTTATCTGAATGTCTGGATATCATTGGCTATCAGTATGGTAATATTAAATCGAATTAACTGATTGCAGGTGCACGCTATACCGCTACGATCCAGTTGGGTAATGACATGCGCCTATGCCCCATCTGGCAGTTTTGTTGCGTGCGGTGGACTCGACAACATATGCTCAATTTACTCGTTAAAAACACGAGAGGGCAACGTAAAAGTCAGCCGAGAACTGCCCGGACATACAGGTATTTCATTGTACTGCATTGCTACTCTGTAATATTTCATTGTCCATAGACTTTTGAATTCTTTGTATCTTTCCAGGTTATTTGTCATGCTGCAGATTTTTAGACGATTCTCGTATAGTTACCAGTTCCGGAGACATGTCTTGGTAAGAAAAACAACTTTTTTCCCCCTGTAATACTGGAAGGCAATGCATGTATCCATACAACAATTCTGGGCTACTTAAATGATTGAATTTTACAAAATTAGTTTATAATCATGATATGCAGCTCCTTCCCAGGAAATGTTTTCTAACGCTGTGTGCTATGCTCTGTTATGATATATAGATACAGATTAGTATGTGATTTACTAACTCATGCTTGCTCCATAAGTTTACCATTTTACTGGTTTTCCAGGGGTGATAGCAGTAAGTAGCATGTTTTGCTGGCATTTTCTTAGTAGAATCAACTAGCTTCCATGTTGATTGCTTCAATGTAGGCGGCACGATAACGAGTAGGTGGTGTTCAGTCACCACATACAAGGAAACAGCTCTAAGAATGCTACCACTCTATCTTAAATTATTTGCAAGCTGAATTCATCATTGGCCTCGTATTCCAGTCTGAACATAATGCATACATAGAGCCCATATCTAGTTAGGTTAGCACATCATTGTGATTTTATTTTCATTGTATTTTCTAGTGCTCTATGGGATATTGAAACCGGACAGCAAACAACAGCCTACATTGGCCACACAGGTGACGTAATGTCGCTCTCAGTCTCTGAAGACAAAAACACTTTCATATCCGGGGCCTGCGACGCCAGCGCTAAGCTCTGGGACATTCGTGATGGAATGTGCTGCCAGACTTTCATTGGACATGAATCTGATATAAATGCTGTCTCTGTATGTTTTTTCAACTACTTAATTACATGATGACCTCTTCGCACCTTTAATTTAATTTTCCTTTAGTTTTTTCCCAACAACATGGCTTTTGGCACGGGATCCGACGATGCCACATGCCGTCTTTTTGACATCCGTGCAGATCAAGAGCTGATTGTGTATCAGCACGACAACATTATTTGTGGAATTACGAGCGTTTCTTTTAGCAAGAGCGGCAGACTCCTGCTCGCTGGCTATGACGACTTCAATTGCAATGTTTGGGACAGCATGAAAGGCGACAGAGCCGGTACAAACATTTCCTTATTTAATATTCATAGCTGCTTACGTGGTTATCTTCTCTTCTGCATGACAACCATCTTAAAAATCCTCTTATTTGAAATCAGGTGTATTGGCCGGTCACGACAACCGGGTCAGCTGCCTCGGCATAACCAGTGATGGCATGGCCGTTGCGACAGGTTCCTGGGACTCTTTCCTGAAAGTGTGGAATTAAAAGTGCTCGGGTCGCCCATGACCTGCCATCGTCCAGGAGTACAAACCGGAGGATTTAAAATTAAAACAAACTTAGACATCACTCAAGACACAACACAAGTCTACTATGACGGGCCTGACGAATTAAGACATTAAGAAAATTACGTATTATAATTATTTGTAAAGTCTGTGTGTGCGTGTCTGTATGTATGCATAAAATATCTCCATGGGTATGCATTCTCATGACCCGCACACCACACCTGCACAGTTCCCAAGTCCATATGAAGCGAGAGGCTGACCAGCCAACTGAATTCTCTGCAGTAAATGGTAGTAGACCCACAAGGTCCTCGTCTCGTGAATTTTGGCGCATTCCCATAGTTATCTACCGTCTCACCTCAGCAGCGAACGAACAGTAGCCACTGGAATCCGAAAATATTTGTGTGCGTCACTATGGATGAGCGTTGAATTCACAAAGTTTGGCAGCGAAAGGCGACTGCCTCGGGCTGCCATAAGACATTTACTGTTCATCATCATTGCTATTAATTAATATTATTATTATAACGATTATGTTGTTGTTATCTAATTATTAATTAACTATTACTACTATATTGAAATTCGTGTTATGTTCAGTATCGTTATTCGTCAATAACTATCTTGTAGTGAGAAAGAGATATCTTGTCGGTTCGTTGACAGAGCTTCCTGCTTACAAAATGAAGCCTGATTATATCCTATGACCCTATCAAGTATAAACTGTAGCTGTAATTCTAGGCAAACATGTGTACTACTCGTGTGTGTGTGTGTTTTCGATCGTGTGATGGAATTTTTTTTCGTTTCCACCACTTCAATTTCTCACTATGATCGCGTACCGTAATTGTGGCCGCCCGCTGCCGGTTGCGTTTTTGATGTCGTCCGAGATTATCTACTTCCCGCATGTTAAAATCCTCCAGTCGCAAATATACACAAGATAAAATGCTACGCAGTAATTCCGGGAAACTAGTTCTTTTTTGTAAGTCCTATGGACAGCACACACTTCCTTCATCGCTATTCAACCACATACATATTATCGTTGATAGTATTATTGTTGTTCTCGTCATGTCCACACAGATCGTGAGAATCCTATTTGCCTGCCTACTTTGTTTTATATCTACGTTGATGCAGCTGTTCTAGCATCTGTATTAAAACTTTCATTCCAGTCTCCGTTCTGCAGCGAATTCTTATTTGCTAACGTTCGGTTCGATAACACCCCAACCCACGCAATCTCTACAACTTATTGTAATGACCGTAGTCGTAATTGCTGTGAGTAATTTGTTCGCTCCCCGGGATGGCTTGCTCGGTTTTTCAAGATGAGACAAACGCCAACTGAGATTGCAATTTTTACGTTTTCCCCCAGTTACAGAAGAAGTAATTCGTGAATCTGTGTCGATTATCAATTAGTATCAATGCTGCTGACAATTTTTTTAGTCACCACTTAAGATCTTTCTGTTGACACGTTTTCTTCGATGGCATTCAAGTCTTTTTATAGCGGTTTTTGTCAAAAAGTGCAATAACAAACAACAGATTTTGTCCATCCGTTAATAGAACTTGCTTGAGGAACTTTTACCTGAATGTCAGAGAAATGAAAAACAACAATGTGAAGATAAAATTGACTTTGTGACATTCCGATTGGTACTCGAAAATAGTAGTATGAATATGATTATCGTATCCATCTATGCTTTTGGATATCATGCCATCAATGAATAATCATGATTACTTTGTTTGTTGTTTTGACAGACTTTTAAGTTTTACTGATCCGCTACGAAACAGAGAAAGTAACTCGGTTTATGTCTTCGATTTATTCATGTAACCGGAAAGAGACGATTTGTAGTCTTTTCTGATTTTACTTTACGATTTACTCCTGTTTTCTATAAATTGTTCTCATAAAATCACCGTCGACCTGATTTTTCTCGTTTTGTTCACATAAAGGACCCAGGCCCTCACCGCTCGGCTTCTGGCGGTCTTGGGAGGATGTCTTTTCCCATTGTGTCGCAGTATCGGTTCTTGATATTTCTATTTATATTAGCATTAATTCATTTTTCGCTCTTACTATTCTTGCAGAATTTTTGGTCATATGGAAACGGCTAGCAGATAAACTTTTAAACGCTAATTCCTTTTGATTTTTTCTCAACCGATATAAAAACAACTTTTTCTCGTCGTTATCTTCAAGGGATTTCACTTTACGAAGCTGTTTTCCTTTATCACCGCGAACGTTCTTTTCCTTATCAAATTTTTTACAGTGGTGTATGGGTATTGTATTTTAAATGTGCAAATGTCGAAATAAAAGATGAAATTTAGACACTGCCTCGATATGAGTGACGTAGTAGCTCAATGAATAGATATTTTGGTAGTAATGCAACTAATTTGTGTGTTATAGAGTGTATTGATTGCGTAGTATATATACAAACTGCTACAGTGTTGTGCATTGATGATACGCTGTTGCTGAAGTGGTGACGAATAGGAAGTAAAATCGCTTCCTCAAATTTAGAGCGACAGTTGCATAAGGTAGTATGCATGGCTGGCGTATGCTTATGATGGTGGCTTTGCGATTACTCAAACTAGATATGCATTAGACATGTCATGGCTGTTGCCTAATAAAAAAAACTTAGTAAGGATATGCAATTCAACCCAATTCATATTCGTGGGGAAATCGGTATAAGGTGTTTTTACAATACAAGCTCACACAATGAGCTATACCAAGTACTGATTAGACTTCAATCGTGCTCCAGTTCTGGTTGAGGGGTGTTCGATTAGATAAATGGCGTGCATGTAACAGATTTACCGATTTATTTTTTTATTGATCAAGCCATTGCGTGTGGGGCTCTAGTAGAGCATAACTAATTCGATAAGTACTGCGAGCAGTATTAATCCAGCACTGCTTGTCTGGGATCCAAACATCGTAAATATTTGTTACATTTTCGAAACGATTTTTAGCTTTTCATTCTTATTGAAATAATTCGTGATATTTCATTTTCATATTTATTCTGCGGCTGAAAAAATCGACAACAAAGCATATCCATCGATAAGAAATGCGCCGTCTAGTGTTCACATGACGACAACCAGATGTTAGGGCAACCACCAATCAGAGCGTCAGCGGTTCAGCACCGCCAAGCTCGTTTCGGTAGTGTTCTCTCTTCTATCTTGTTCACCTAGTTGGAATGATCGGCTTGTCCGGTTGTCTTTCTGCTAGGTGTGCTATTAATTGCATTAGTTCGACAGCTTGCGACACTACTTATTGATTTCCTATATTAATATCCTTTACCAATATTTAACCAACAAACGGAAGGATCTTCACGAAGTTAGCTGTATGTCTGCTTATCCATTTTATATTTATCTCGTCTACCCTTTGTGCACATTTTCCATTATTAAATTGATTGGATATCTGTATAACTGTAAGATTTTCCAAATAAAACTGTCTATCTGTTTTAATTTTTCATATTTCCTTTGTCACTATCTTTTAATAAAGCATTAATTCCGGCGAAGTGCTATGTTTGCATGAGGATTGGGTTATTCAAAGGTGTGACTACATAGTTAGGCCCGTAGCTGCTTGTTAGGAATTCATTCCTCAATTAATTGACCATAGTTAATTGATTTTCCGTAATATTTATGTAGTTATCTAGTATTCTGATCTTATAATTCTTATTCCATATACCTCCAGTCACTGACATAAGTATATTGTGATTGTATCATTAATGCTTATTGCAAGTATTACTGTAAGTGAGGAACCGGGTGATAAACATTTATAGGCTATCGACTATGTTTTTTTTTTAAAGTTTGTGCTGTTGGTTAGGTATTGGAGGTGGAGTGGTTTTGTCAGGGTGGTAATTTCTGTATTCACTATGTCTAAAGGTTGTATGAAGTGAAGTGAATATATGTATTCATAAGATAAGTATATGAGGATAAAGTATCTGTTAAGTTTTACACAACAGTAAATAGAACATAAACTGCTAGTCTAGTAGTGTGGTTCCTCCAAAAACCCAGGTAGGTGAGGGTTAGGATGAATGTTAACTTTCAAACCAGGAAGCACACCACTAGACTAGTACCTGAGTAATTAAGTAGTTCGTTTTAGTATTGTACAGTAGTGGAACTTGGACTGGTCTTTGGTCAATTGTTCTGAAGGGTATTTCAGGTCGAATCAAAACTCAAATTCTCCGGATACCATTAACATTATATGTTGTTAATACATATGGATTCGTTTCGTTCTTTCGTATCTGTAGCATACCAGTACAATCGAAAATGGAGTTTCAAGGGTTTCTTCCTGACATAGGTGCTGGTAATTCGTGTACCGTACACGATTTGAACAGTATATTTCTTGTTAGAATCATTTTTGCTCTATTAAATTCTTATTGCTTACACTGCATTTGAACCCGAAAGGACAACTGAGGATTAAGTACTTAAATTTGTTAATGATGTGAAAAGTATAAAAAACAGTGCCATACTGTAATGATGATAATTTTCAAATTTGTATTGATCTAAAGTAAGCTCCCTCGATCGCAATATCATTATAATGTGTTTTCATACCTTGGCTCTTTATTCCCAAAACATAGATCCATTAGGATTTCAATTTTTCAATTTTTCACAGGTCTAAACTGTTATTACTTCCTCAAAACTGACTGAGCCGTGACCTAATGTTTGGCAGACTATATTAAAGCCTTCATAATACCTAACTATGCTATCCTCTCAAGCTGTTGAAGTCGGAGACTCCCAAATGCATGTTGCTGTCGTGCCAAAGCTTGAAATGATTGCCAGTACCTCACAAACTACTTCAACAGGACACACCGCCTTGAGAGGACCGGTCACAATGGCCACCGTACAAATACCACAGATGCGAGTGCTGCAGGCAATCGCAACAAAGCCGGCACATTTTCAGACCCAACTACAAGTTCAGCAGCAACTACAACCACAACAAATACAGATTTTAAAAGCAGTTTCTTCCAGCAGAGGAACAGAACTAGTGGGTTCAATTTTCAATGTGATTTTGTGGATACGATTTTTTTTCAAACTTTTCTTTGGTTGGGAACAGAGTTGATTTGATTGGTTGTTAGCTGATTGCTGCAATTTTACAATAGATACACTTAAAATGGTATCTGGTTAGCACCATCCGTACGTGTTCTGTGCACTTATACTAATAATATGTAAGCATGAACTCATACCAAGTTTGAACTAGCTGAATTCGTTTTAGAACTTTTGGCCTAACACTTTTGATTGGATATTTTATTTGACCTAGGCTATATACGGCAATACCCGCTCAAAGCTTATGTTTTCTTGAACACAGAGCGCCAGGCGAAGCAGCGCTAAACCGGATTATAACATTAGGGTATACGAGATAAGTTTGTCATGGTTCAGTTTGGGTCTGGGTTTGATGATTATGGCATGAGGGTTTAATTAACTATAAAAATGTATATGGGAGGCTAACCGAACGCATGTACTTGATTAAAATTACTGAGGGTAACTACCTGACCACAAAATCGAGTCTCTAGAACTTTCAGATTGGTTCTCTTTTTTGATATTGACTCTAGATCGGTAATATTTCACATTATAAGACTCGTACCATATTTCCATGAATTTATTCTGGTATTAACAAGCGATATGGGTATACACAATGTAGCAGCGTTTTGATATGTGCATACCATAAATTCTAGAGTATATTTATTATTTCCTGCGTATAGACATTGTGTTTTTGACAAATCATTTTGATTAATGGAATAATAGTATTTCGATGTTCAAAGCTCATCAGGGAAATCAGGTTAATGGACATGGATATGCTCTGGTGATAGTGTAGTGAAAAGCCAATCCCTTTTTTAAAATTTACTGGACTTAGTACAATGTAACCTTGGTATCAAGAAATGATACACTTACTAATAGTTATTAGGTAAAAATTGAATGATTTGAGCAGTATCACGTTGTGGAGCTTTCGAAAAGGCCTTTTTTTTTATTGATGTTGAGCTCTGGTATCAAAAGTAATTATTCTAAATCACAGGCAATCACGATCTGTTTCCACTGTTGGAAAGTATGTAGTGAGCACTATCTTATGTTAACTGTGATTAATTGTGTTGAATATTACATTAAACTGATGAAAAATAATGAATATAGATGTGTGGTACTGATTTTGTGGCGTATTGGTATCAATACATTGGATAAAACAAATTTAAAAGCACTCCAGATCGCATCCTTATGTTCTCCATTTACTTAGTTACTCACATTATGCGATTTCACACTATGCGTTGATTTTTAAGAAAGCATTCCTTGCTTAAAACGAGTTTTGCGGTGTATCCTAGCATGTGGTGTCTCTGATACTTCAGAAGTAGCGTAAATACAGCAACCGGTAGTTTTTAATTTAAGGTTCACAATTTCTTCTGGTATTTGAAAGAATGGACCACACTTACGGTCAAATGAGTCATTAACATTCAGTGCGATGATTTTCATCATTTCCTCATTACTGTGACCTAGTAGTTATGCTCTACTATTTCTTTTGTTTCTTTCAGCTGCCTTCTGCAATGTCAACGATTGCAGGTATAAAGACATCTTTTACAAGTCCAGGAAAAGGTATATTCGTTTTTCACACCTAAAGTTTTTCTTTTCATATCTATAAACACAATGATATATTTGCTGTATTTTAGTGTTCGAATCATCTTTTTCATTCAGGTGGAGCAACAGTGGTCACTATCCCTGGCGCGAGGATGGTGACACCTACAACTATCCAAGCTAAACTGAAAGTGGGTGACACGATAGTTATCCCGACGAAAACCTTGAACACAATGAACGCCTCATGTAGCACTCCTGGTCAGCCGGTCGTAATCAAACATGAATCGGTGAGCTTCACAATCTTAATTTGTAAAAATCATTTTGGTCGAAGTGTTGAAGCTTCAGGTGGACTATGGATAGAGAATATGTTTGCATGCAACGTGTAATATTTACTTTTGATGTAGGGTGTGTGTATACACAAAAAGCTTATTCATTTGTAAGTAAGGTTAGCACATGTATGAATATACTATATACCCGAGTATAAAGCCTGCTCATCTGACAACACAATATTACGAACAATGCAATATTCAAATTTTTTATATCTGTGAAGTAACTTTGAGAGTATCGAATAACGAAACTTCTATCAGACTTGCAAAAAGTGAAGGAAAAATGTCTCCTGTTACTCTGGTCTATCGCATTACGCAGTTCCTGCAATTTCCCGACCATATTTCACCATATGGATCATCACTGTATATTCAATCAGTGGTTCTGCACCTGGGTGGTACCTGGGGGTATGAATCTTCAAAGCTATTTAGACTCGCTCCTTCGTAATCCATTTTGATACATACTGTGTTGACATGATGTGATGAAAACTAACATCAGAAGAATTGTTACTTATTGTTGCTGCAAAATTAAATGTACTCTATCGTTCTTTAGAAGTTATACAGGATTTATGTTCAAATTGACATGCACAGGCATGAACTTTCAATCCTTAACATTGCATTGGCTCTCTCATCAAATGTTAGTTAGTGAAATGTGTTTGATATATTGTATGTATGGTCACTGCCACAGGCTATTAGCACAGGAAAACGCTGTCTATATAAGTCAATATTTTGATGTGTGCTGTATTTAATAGCACATCTGTATAGAGAAGAATACAACATATATAAATTTATATTATATAAATTCCTGACAAAGATCATGGAAGAAAAAAAAATATTGGTATTCTTTCGCACAGGGATGCACTACCATGCATCCTCTTTATTAAACCCTCTCACAGGACCTCGAACGTTAGAGAATCCAGTTACCTGCTTAATGTCGTATCCTCTCTGCTGGTCTCTTATTCCATGTACATAATTAATTAATACTGTAGTCGGAAAATTGACACCCGACACTTGCCTTTCCGAATCGAAGCGGCAGTGCACCCCCGTGCGAAAGAATAGCAATAGTTTTTTCTCTTCTGTCCCTTTGGGAAGACGTACATTATTCAGCCAGTTTTTTCCTCATATTTTTCCCTTTAAATACTCGGTGGGAAAGAATGCGAGGCGCTTTTAAATCCCTTACGGTTTACCGGAAAATTAAATGGAAAAAATCGCGTGAGGACGACAGCCAACAGGGCAGTGTTCGAACGGACAAGATTCTTCGGTCTTTTTCTGTCATGACGACTGTATTATTGTGGATTCTCTATTTTTATGCAAACCTTTAGTATCTTTACCAAGGGCCATGACATCGACTTAAAAGATTACGTATAGGCTTACAAAACGAAATATATATGCAGGGAACGTGGAGTGGAGTTTAATAACGATTTTTGTTGTGTCACCAACCAACTATTGTGTGAGGTTTGTCGACAGTCGATTAGTTGGATCGGAAATGCCGTATATGCAAGATCAAATTATCGTGTTATCGTATCACGTAGCTCTCGTATTGCCTTCCCGCTGTGACGTTACATAACGGTCGTTAATTTCCCCGTCTAGCGTTTAGACTTCTGCTTATAGCTCTTGCCAATGTAGGTTGTTTTGGACGCGCTAGTGAAAGCACAATTCCGCCTTTTAAAATACTTGCTCATAATTTAACTGAATATGTTAGTGTTATCGAATGAAATTTCTCTTCAGATTGGGCAAGTGGTGTTTTCAACGCCAACGAAGGTCATGCCTCATCCATCAGCCAGAAGCCCAATGATCGCCAGTCCGGCTACTCCGATTCATTCCAGTCAGATGAAGTGCGGTATAGCGCATCAGCCAGGTACTCCCATGTCCCAAGCTCACGCATCGCCGATGCGTCTTGCGACCATTTCGCCGTCTTCGTGGCAAGCAAGGTAACTGTTTTTGGGTATAGTATCGAGAAAACGAATTAAAGTAGATTCTGTAGCCTTCGGACTATTTCCTCTTGTGCAATTTTTACAATTACAGACTACAATTTATATACGAATACTTGCTTTTTTTTACTCAGTCCGTTGCGATACAAGCGGCCCGGGGAGTTTGGGGACCATGACCTGTATCCCGACAGGTAAGTGCCGCTTTACGTTGAAGTTATGCAAAAAACAACGAAAGCTGACGTCAAATCGTTCACGTTACAGCGCCAAGAAGACGAGGCGAACGCCGTCTGCGCATGACAAGGGCAGCAAAGGTCTCCGGCATTTCGCCATGCTCGTCTGCGAGAAGGTCAAACAGAAGGGAACAACCACGTACAACGAAGTCGCTGATGAACTAGTCTCCGAATATAGCACTGCCCAGAGGCATATGAATGATCAGGTACGATGGGAACTACTCATTTTGTTCTAGGTACTGTGTATATGCAAACCAGTAATCTCGAAGCGTTAGTGACCTTTAACCTCCGTATCTGGTTGTCTGCTAGTCATGACAAATTCCACTACTGCAATCTTATACTGGATCAATTGGGATGGGCTGTTTTAACGTTATCGTAGGAAGATGTCGTGCACGATTTAGAAGCATTTTCTCTCTAGTTTTGTTTATTTGAACTACGATGAAAAGATTATATACCAGTTTCTCTATCATTTATTCGAACATACAGTACTTAGCTACTTGTGCGGGACCCTTTCATTTGCATAGCGCATAGAAAAATATTATGGGTACGAAATTTGTCCGACTTTGCTACTGCTTCGATTCGCGTTTGTTAACCCCTTGCTCGCAAGACAAGGCGCAATTCTTTGTCTATCGGTATACCATTGCTTGGTAAAGGGAGGGAACGGCTTCCCAGTTCATGACGTGACGTAAAAGGATTGCCGTTTCCTCGCAATGATTCTCACGGTGGCAGTAATTAATTATCCTAACTGGTGCAGTGCCACCACGCTTACGAGGCCATTTTCAATTGTTACCAGATACGTATATCCGGTATAGCGTCCTATATTTTTGTTAAAAGCCTTGACGGTATGTGAAATAGTGTGCCTGGAAATGTAGTTGGCCATAGCATTGCTCCTAATGCATTTCGTCTACTGCTCAGCGTATGGAGCACGATTTGCTACTTAGGCAGCACTCGATTGAGAGCACTCCAGGTTTCTGAAATTTTACTTTGCATTTCCAATTTGCCTCTTTATAGCTGCACACAGGCGACGATTGCGGCGTGAATTTTCTGTCCAGCTGCGCAACGAGAAGCGTTGTAAATCGTTTAGATATGCGTTATGTATCGGGTTCATACAATCTTACCAGCCTCTCTAAAACGAATTACCGTCTTCAGTTAGATATGATTGCGTCATTATTTTTGCCGCGTGTTATAATAGTTCCGGTCTGCTGTTTTATGGTCGAGTACATATGCATTGGTTAAACGCCGTGATCTGTTTGTTTGGTACCAAGTGGTATAAATAAGAATTTTGGTATGCAGTATACCAATAGAACTTTTCCGTTGAAGACTTGCTCAGTATGTATATATAATATGATCCACCACATAGCGAAGGTGTGAATTTCCTGGTGCACTACTAACTAGCTAAGTTACCAGCGGTTTTGTCCTCGTTGTCCCGTTCATATCCGGATGAACGGATACAGCGGACGATCTGTAATGGCCACATTTGTGGATCGCGTGCAACTTTCCGCTTATATCGGATATCGTACGAGTCGTCACTATTTCCCTTTCATTGCGCTACGTTTTATCCACTCCACTTCCTTTTGAATAATCGTTCTACATTTCACGAAATTAGCGTAAGTATTGTTGGAAAGTATCTCGAGTTTCTTAGTCGGCGCGAAACGGTATTGCGTGGATCCTTCTGGCTCGTTGTATGTTTATTCGTTTCAATGGTCTTTGTGTTTCATCAATTTCTATGCCAATACCACTCCGTGCTTTCAGCTACTCATTCAATGTAGTTTCCATACCTTCGTAGTATAATCATCGATAGGAAAAAAAGGACTTTACAAAATTACGGGTTAGGCATTCAGCGAATTGACTGTGACTAAAAACTATTCCGGTGATATCGATATAATTACTTATGTAAATGCCTATAAATATTATAGAGCATATGGTAGCAGAGGGTTAAAATCTATTGCGTTTCTATCACTACTGTTAAATAAACGCTGGCGCCTTTACATCGTTGTATTTCGGCATATAGTGCAAATAGAACGTCGTTATCCTTCGCGCGTCATTGTTCCGTCAAATTTCGGTATAAGGACGGTAAAGTAATCGCTTTGTAGGCATATCAAATCTCGTTGTTCAGACTTGTTAAGTTCGGCAAATAACGGAGACTATCGGAAGTCCATTAATGTTGTCTGTTTCACAAGTTTGCATTTCGTCGATCTTGTATATGCTTCTGATGATGATGAACACAGTGATTACTGTGAACTGTAATTATGCTGCCGAAGTTTAATTATGTCTAGGAAGTAGCCTCTGATCAGCCGCGTTCCGGATAAACTGCAGAGTTAATGGTTTTAACAACGATTAATAATTGATAACCGCGGCTGTACTGCAAGAAAATTTCGACGGAATAGCATAGGAATATATAAACCTTGGTGTGTGCCAGGTAAAGCGTCATCTATCACCGCTAAGTCACGTGGTCTCTTTAACAAAGTGTAACTTCCGATTATGCTTCAGTTATCCGGTATCTTTCCACAGTTAGTGGTTAGTCGCGATGTTGTATGGCGGATCTAAATATTATTCTGTATTCCTGGAAAGAACCCATACGCCATACTTGTAACCGTGAATTTAATGCATGCAAATTAATTAACAGTGTGCTTATGTACCGGTAATGGATTTAACTTCCTTTTACTCATTGTCTATGCTTTGTCAACATACCACTATCGTACAGAGTACTATTAGCAGTGGTTTATTTATGTACTTTCATCGTTTCTAAAGGTGAAGTCAGTATTGCAGACCGTCAATGCAAAAAACTACATTGTACGGATAGCAGTTCCCTGAAATATCTCACGGAACAGTATTTGATAAATAGATCGGTTACATTATTATGCCAAATTATTCGTGCACTATCAAATGACTAGAACCATTACATCATATGAATTTTTGGCATCGACGCGGCGCGGAATTTGAGCAACTGTGAGATCTGACGTTGCGCAGTCACGTAATACAAGATCGAAATTTACTCTAACTTGCCATTACCCTGTTCTGTATTCTAAATACGCAAGTTGATATAGTTGATATAGCGTTATAAAAACTTGATTTTCATGTGAATGCTGAGATGAGTTAAGTGGGCACAACTTTCATTTGTTCGTGTTGTCTTAGCATTGTTAGTGCCGGTGTGTACGTTCCTAAACTATTTATTCAAATATGTATAGTGTTCCCTTGTTGTCAGCTATATATCTGGAATTCTCATGCTGGAAACATTGGCACTCCGTTTCAAGCAAGCAATTATAATCGAATATGAATTGAAATGGATGTAATCGACTGGAATAGCTATCGTGTTTCCGAACAAAGCGTAGCGAAAAACTATTCCTGCCTTATAACGCCGTGTGTCGTCTTCCGTCATTCGAGCCGAAATAGCTTAATCTCGAAATATATTTGAGCTGGCTTCTTATTACAAGTCGGTTTAAAGTTTAAAAGTAGAGGCTCTCAGCAATGTCCCGAAGTTGTCCTCGCAGCTCGAGAAGATATGAAGCAATCATAGCTGCCCACGGTACCAATTAGTCTTTTGGGGACACCTATTATTTGTTCGAGGTCTGAGAGGTCTTGCCGAAATTATTTAACAAAAATACAGTATGTATTTCAATCATTGTCACCCTTCTGATAGATCGGGCGAGTTACCACGTTTACCACCTTGTCTCCTGGTGTTGGATCCTCCTTTGATTTATTACAGAGACGTGCTAGCGCCCAAGTATACTCTAGAAACCCATTTTTTCTCATCAGTGTCTCGCGTTCAAATATGCTGACGATTTTAGCGTAACTTTTGTCATCAGTACTATTACTCAATCAAAACTGTAAAACGGATTGATGGGTTTCAAATGCGCGCTATCCTTTATTGGTAATCTATTGCAACATTTGAATGCCGAATTAGGCAGCCGGTCGGTGCGCTACTGCCTATCTGTACGTCACGTATGTACCCTCGCCACGCTATGTAAACGTCATGGTCGCTCTTTGTTTATATGTGTACTCCGCTTACTGTATCTAAAAATGTGACATCTGGACGGTACGGACTGTAATGCATTTGCCCTACTCTCTTCCATCGTCGTCGATGCGTTCCCGCGTTTGGTATTACGTCATTCCATCAACCGACTTGACCGCCAAGGTCTATGCGTTAGCTGTAGTGAGACAAAGGTTAAGACAATTTTGGCATTCCGCTGAAAGAACCCAAAGTAATCATAACAAATAAGAATACTGTACGCAGTATTCTTAACATATGAAGTAGGCCGTTGGTATGCGATTCATTGACATAACTATTGAAACGACGTCTTTAGATTCCTCGTCAAGCACTCCGCTCCCATATGGGGATAGAAAATAGTAGCAATTTCTTTTCAGGCCTATAAATTTTCTATCAACAGCGTTGAACACGTGATTTTTTGTGTTTTATGCCATAATAAGCCGTAGGAAAACTTTACAAAGCTATTTGTCACGTAGCTCTCTTGTTGGCGCGTCTACATAGGTTTTTTGGTTCCATAATTCCGCGATTTATGTCTATTGATCCGATCGAACGAATCGAAAAGTTGAATCGCTGTTACGTAGTTATTTTTCGCCTACATTTGGTCGATAAGGAGCGCTTAACCCTGGCAGCAGTTGAGCACGGTTCGATAAAGAGATAAGGACTGAGGGAAGGCAAGGGTCAAAGAATGTAGTGAACGCGGCGTATGGTCGGCTTATTTCTTCCGCTGCAGCGATTTTGACGTGGGCGTTTGTATTTACCAGGTTATCTTCATAATAGGTTATTTTGACACACCTACGGAGATTCACTCTTCCTTTTATTATATTCAGCATTAACTTATATACAATCATAGTCCTTTATATTATTATATTCGAACTCCTGATGAGTGGGAATGTAAGAAAGGTTTTTTGTGTGGAATACATACAGGATTTTGAATGATATGACTGAGAAAAAATTATCAATGCAAGTAAAAGTTACGGCTTTAGAGTACACAAATAACGAAAATCCATTTTGTCAAAGAATGCGCCTTCAAATTCAGGAACAGTTGATTATGAATCTTTTTTTGAACGACGCCCCCTAGCGGTATCTGTTATAACGTTACGCGAAATCTTTGCTCTTGAAATGAAGAGGAATTACAAGCAAGAGTTGCACATAAAACACAAAACTATGTGCAATATATTTCGTCTCATATCCCAATTTCTTTCACTATACTTCATCACAAATCATTAACTAAATTTCTTGTGATTTTATTTCAGTTTATAATAATCAATATTACAATAGGCTTCTTGTTGTTAAATGTCAATCATGTAGTAAATCTGATATTCGGTATACGGAAATGTTTCATGTACACTGACATTGGGAAGATAGAAAATGGAATGTCAGTAGTTGACACATAGCAATTTCTTTGGTTGCGTATTTTATTACCGGAGCTCAAGTGCTCTCATCCTATTTATCACACTCTGTTTGTCCACCTCGGCCATTGAGGATGACAAATACATGTTTTTTCATCTACTCACACAAGGCTTGAATTTCCTTTTCCGTTGCGCCTCATCACTAATCCTACAGTACTTGAAAAGATCAAACAAAATTATTTACCAAATGCTTACAGCCTTTTTGCAGTAACATCTGCTACAATGGTCCATTGTCTATTTTGATTACAGTGGTTTGGGAATGAAGGCGAGATGTGTACTGTAGGCAATTGCAAACTTTACAATGCACTCGAATTTTTATTTATTTGTATCACCTTCATCCGTTGTTAACATGGCAAGGCTTACTTGAAAAATCAAAGTGCGTTCCTTAGATAGATTTTTTCAAACTGCACTCCAAAAGTTTACTATTTACTGTTTTACTACACTGTAAATGCAGTTCCTAAATACGATGCTTTGTTCGCAGCAGTATGACCAAAAGAACATCAGAAGAAGGGTTTATGACGCACTCAATGTCCTCATGGCGATGAACATTATATATAAAGATAAGAAAGACATCCATTGGGTTGGTCTTCCGACTAATTCTGCACAAGAGATGCAGGCTTTGCAGGTAAGAGTGGATTTTCATTTTGTAATGTACGCCTTACAACCCTAAAGTTGTGATTGGGACTTGGGGAAACCGGATAGAATGTTTTCGCTGACAATATCTGGCCCGATATAATTATTATATTATGAAATCGATTATCATTTTTAAATTCTGATAATGAAATATGGTTGGGACTTAATTAATATTGGCCCTTGAAGATCTGTGGCTTGAATGGCATGTAGCATGTCAATCCACATCTGTATGGAGCACTATATATTTGCTTATTCACAGACTGAAAAGCAGAAACGAGAACAGAGAATACAACACAAGACTGCCCAACTTCATGAACTCATTCTTCAGGTAAGATAGTAGCAGAAGAGTTATAAGCCAGAGTCCAAAAAAATCATTCATTTCTGCAATCTGGAACTAAAGAGGTTTTCCATTGTTTTTAGCAAATAGCTTTTAAAAATTTGGTGCAAAGAAACAAACGACTGCAGCAATCGCAAGGACCTCCTGCACCCAACTCTGCAATCCAACTCCCTTTTATCATTGTCAACACTAGCAAGAAGACAGTCATTGACTGCAGCATCTCAAACGACAAGTAATATTGTGTTCTTCATTATTATATATCTGTCAAAATCTGCAATTTTCAATCGAAAGAATATGAGAGACATGGTTCCATGTTGGCAGCAACATACGACAAGATTCATATCTATCTGTCTGTCTGTATATAAAGACTATTATTTATGATAGATACGAATATCTTTTCAACTTCGACAACACATTTGAAATTCACGACGACATCGAAGTGCTCAAGCGCATGGGCATGGCATATGGTCTGGAAAAGGGCTCTTGTTCAAAAGAAGACCTTCGTACTGCCCAAACTCTTGTACCTCCCGTATTGAAGCCTTACTTGGAAGGTATTGTGTTAATTCCACTTGTGTAATATTCAGTCACACATAGCATAAAGTGTGGCTGTATATCTTGGCGATAGAATAATTTGGTGTATTTCTTGAATAGACTTTATGCAAAGTTTTACTTTTAGCTTCCTTTGAGGGTTGCGACCTTGTAGTGAGGGAACATAGTAAAACACAAACATAGACACCATTGAGCATTGTGTGAATCAACATTTGTTAAACACATCAATAACAAGAAAAAATATGGAATGAAGTATCATTCTATCGAAGTTCTTTCTTAACCCTTATGGTTAGCTGACAGGATTGTTTGATGGTAATAAACCCCCACTCTCAGTTGATATATTTTCTTTCTCAATTACAGCTTCACTGTCCTGTTGCCAAGATATTGATCATATATTTGTTGTGTCTGTAAATTCCTCTTCCCTATTTATCGCTTGTAGGTTTATGAGCCATTAATTTTATGTCTGTTCATGAATTCCGTAATATGGATTTTCATATCTGTTATCTGGATAGAAAGTAGGTTTGTTATCGCCATTATCAATTCAGCTGGTAATTTTGGATTGCTGACTATTTGGTGTATTCATTGTGTGTGTTAGAAATTGTCTCTTTGGTGCGCCCTTGTGAACTAAAATATTTTCTCCTAGAAATGGCTGGTTTCAAAAAAGTTTCCAGGACCTTGAGCATGTCTACGTCAGGAGCAGGAAAAAGCTTGCACTCAAAGTAAGAAACTTGCCTTTTATTTACATGTATTCGATACTTATTGTTGTAATTTTTTATGCACATTTCAGCATGGTTTGCCAACTCAATGCTAGCAATAATAATAATAATCACATGCTGGATGGGCAGCTGCTATTGGCAGCCATAAAGCCAGATCCAAATGACCAAGAAGTCGCCATGGTTGTCAACCAAGACAGTTTGAATAGTGAGAGTCAAGGTAGCAGCAGCAGCCTGACCATGACGGGCCCGTCCTCTTCGAGCCGTGGCTCTTCTGCAGATCCAATGAGTGCCATGCATTCGGGTGCGACCACTACATCTCCTAATCTCGATATGCCTTTGCTATCACCTGTCAATTTCGACACATGAGAAGCGCGTACATCATACAGACTTTTGTCAATCTGTTGGCCTGCAGTCTTGGCCGGGTGGCAATTCATACACAAGGTGTAAAAATTATCAAGCAGTAGTTCGGTAGTTAGTATCGACTTGGTCTGTGAATCGAGGTGCACATATCGACTACTTCGTGACTCAGGGACTTCATCGGATCAAACAAAATACGAAATGTTGAAATACGAAATGTAAGTAACGCCTCGACCTTCGAGCTATGCAGGTCGAGTATCAGTCTATGTTTTAGTTGAAAAAGTGAGAACTACGTTCCATTTGTTATATTTGTAAAGTATATGTTGTAGACTGCACACATGGTTTTAATGAAAGAAGAGTATCCTAATTGGCTATTTGGTATATTTTTGTAACATGCACTCCCGAAAGAATAGTTTTCACTGAACAGATATTATGATTTGCGTTCGTTTATGGCCTGGTGCATTTGTTACGAGGGGTTGCATTAGGATATATATTTAGGCGCGGGTTTTTATTAATTTATTCGTCGTTGCTGTTTTTGCCATGGATATCTGCGCGAGTCAGATATTGTGGTACTAAGTGCACTGCCCTCTCTCAAGAATTTTCATAGCTCGTTGCTTCCTTTTTGTATATTGTTTTCTCAAGGAAAAGGATGTGTAAGTGAATAAGAATGATTGTAGTTGTATTGATTGTAGTCTAGTGATGGCTCAGAGAATCTAATGAGAAATGCTCCGATGTCGAATATGACTGATCTGTTAATTAACGTCATCTATGAATTATGTCATTATCGAGTCTGCTATATGATATTGCTGTCAACAATAGTCTATTATTTCACGATTCCTGCATGAGATAATCAGTCGATCAATAATTACCAACTCAGTTAGGATGTTGACTGCCGTGACTATCATGTTTGACCAATGGACACATGCTTCATTCTGATACAACTCTGTTGATTAGCTTTTAAAATTTGCTATATTGCTCGGTGAATGTTTATTACAGAGTAGCATAAAATTATTCTGCTAGTCCCAGTTAAATATCAATAGAATTTGTGTTAGGTCTGGTGGTGAATTTTCTTAGCCATTGAAGAGAGTATATTTATTATAGGCCCCAGGTGAATGAATATAGCAGCAGCACTGGTGGTCGACAGGTTAACAAACAGTTTCTATTTTAACTAGTAATTATTGTTGATCAAATTTGATACAGTATCCCGCTATCAGTTTGGAAGGATCTTAAAGCATGCGCTCTGTTCAGTGTTTGATTATCAAATATGTGGTAGAGATTATTATCGTTTCCTGCTTTGTTTTAATTTTTTATCATTTCCAATGTCTCCCCTTAATCTCCACTCATCCCACTACAATTGCTTGTTACTCCTTTCAATGAGACAGACAACAATTTTTCTAGCATTCTCTCATTCTTTTGTAGTAAAAAATATAAAATCACTAACAATAAATGATAGTATCAATAAACTATTTCAGGTTGCATCAGCAACAATTGCATTTCCTGTGCGTTTTTATTTTTATTCCATTTTGATGAAGATAGTCGGTAATCTTTATCCCCAATAGTATCTTTTGATTACGGTTGTACAATCGACTATTGATTTTACCTCTTCCAGCTACAAAGATCTTTTGTGATAGATCCCTCATAGTTCACATTAGAATTCTAATGTCTCTTGAACCGCACGTGAGTACGTTCTTAGATTTGATCCATTGTTCAGCTTTCCTTATCATGTGTCATAATCATCAACATCCTGCCACTTCCTTTTGGAAGCCCCAGAACCTGGCATTACCATCTGTAAAAAATCATACATATTAAAAAGACTACAATACGTGCGAATAGCAAAGTAACTCAAACCTGAGGGTTCACTACCGTTCGAAATCCTTGCGATCCCATGCCAGGGCTATTGAGAGATGCCATCCCACCTTTGTTCGAGCTTAAAAGGGAGTTTCGCTGTTGGTTCTAAAGAAATATTAATACAGTATTCAGAGCGATGTGCCTGTGCCAAAAAAACTTTCAACGATGGGAATAGATCAAGGTATCGTAATTTTTTTCATTTCAGTCGTGTACTTTGATAATTTATGAAACTTTCTACTCTTACTGTCAACCAAATTAACAGGAACACAGGATCAGACACCAAGGATAAGTTTACAGCAATGGATGGATGTGGCTTAAGAAACCAGGAATAGCTGGACGGTCTTTGACGACCTACCTTTTTCTGTAGCTTAATCTGAGGTTTAAGTCTGTAGTTCATTGATGTCAAACAATATCTGTCCGGTGGAAGCCGTGCTCCGGTGTAGGATTTTAAAGTCGGAAGGGGAGCGTGATTTTTCTGTTGGGCAAGATCGACCAAAAACTGCAAAATCAATCGAGAAAATGTCAAATGGTCGTCGCTGACCAATTTGCAGCAGATTCGTAAACGTTACCTCCCGAGGCGGCGGACTTGTAAAAGAATTATCCAACTTCATCTGCACTGCGAATTTCACGTCCTCTTTAGTGACGTTGGTATTGCCAGCATGATTCGAGTAAGTTTTCGCATCCTCTAAAACGTCAGTTACGTATTCTAGGCAAACCATTAAAAAATTATAATAGAAATGTTGTCCTTTGAAGAACAACTAAATGCAATAAGTAACTTACTGTATGTAAATTCCAGAAGTTGATTGACCACTCGGGGCTCATAATCTGTCACTCCCATGTCCTTCAGTACCGCAACCATGACCTGGGCATCTTTCGGAAGCGAAGATGCTTGCCCTAAATCAGGACCGCTGTCTTCTCTTTTACCTCTTCTATCGTTATGAAAGGATGTTTCTTCCATTATCCACGTGTTTAGTAGTCCACATCAAACAGAAAGGTAATACAATGATTCCAGTTACTCTAGGCTATTTTAAGTCGGTTTGCAATTAAAAAATTAAGAGAAAGAAGAGATTCAATGCATGTAATGAAACTTAAGGCAATAGCCGAATTAGTTTAATAAAAGCACTGCTGTCTTCACTAGAAACCTGACCCAATGGTAAATAATGTTGGTTGGGTTTTTTAAACGCTATGAAAAGTAGACATGAAAAACAAAAGGATATTGTTTGGCTAATAGAAAAAAAATCGTGAAAAATAGGGAAAAGCAAGATAATGTTATCAAAAGTTTTCCTCAAAATGTTCGCATTCATTTTTCAAAATTAATCAGGACCTAATTCGCAGCAAGTACAGTCAGCACCCATATTCTCTGAATCACGTGATAGTAACACGGATGTTTTTTAAAATAAACAATAGTCCCATACAATATTTCATTGTAATTAATTTTGAAACACTGCAGTGAAATCCAATAATTTATGGAGTGTGTATGCAACTACAGTGTGAATGAACAAATTTGAAGTATCTCTCACAGCTAAGAATTGTGGAAGGTTTCAATTCTTACATTTTCTGGACTAGAAATACCTAGGACCTGTACAACTGACACAATTATGATTTCACTTCTACTTTATTACCCAGTCGGAACTATCAGTAATATTGCCTCTTGCAGTTTTTACATTTTCCGTCCTAATATTTATTATTCAACAGATTGTTTTGAGCCAGGAGAACCAAGCTCTTTACAATGCAGTACACCAACTCTTTGTACATAATTACAATTACTGCATATAGGCTATATAATGGAACACTGATGGTATGCATACTCTTCCTCCTAACCACAGCGAGTTTGGTAAAAAACTCGTACAACACAGCGGTTGCAACATAAATGAATGCGTCTACAATTCAAAGGCCGCTTTGTCCTTTTGTAAGAATATCATGCCTTTCTACCACTCGGCTTCGCCCGTGGCTTTCTGAAAAACATAGTCCTTAGATTTTAAATTCATTATGCCGACTTTTAAATTGAATTTCCACTTGGCTTTTGCCCGGTGAATTTTGTCATACTGACAAACGACCACATTGTCCGTATCGAACAGTTCTTTTGCGTCCTGGTCACTGTCATCATCGTCCGAACATAGAGGCTCTTCGTCATTTTGCTCTTCCTCTTCATTGGTTTCCTCATCCTCATTGTCATCATCTTCATCGTCGTCATCATCATCGTCATCCTCTTCATTGTCGTCATCTTCCTCGGAGGAGGATGTGTCACAACCTCCGTCTACCTGGAAAATTATAGTCGCTGTTTTCCGGGTTTTTTTTGCCTTGGTTTTTGTGACCGGATGTTTTTTAAGTTTATGAATCTTTGTTGACGGCCCTTGAAACCTCAACCCGGAGGAACAAGGCACATCTTCGTCAGCTGGATGTTCCGAACTCCCATCAACCTGGATTATCGCTGAAGGCTGCTTCTGTTGTTGCTGACTGGGTACCTGCTGCTGTTGGCCAATATTTGCTTGGGTAGAAGTAGTCAGTACAAGCGTCTGACCCGATGCTCCTGTGGACCTTGCTTGATGTGGGGCTATTTGAATTCCCTGTTGCTGTAAGACGACGGGCTGATAGGCTGCATACACTTGCTGACCTTGTTGAGTGGGTAACTGAACCAAGCTACCACCTTGCTGCTGTTGATATACTGCGGGAATCGCAAGCCTTGCCTGCTGGGCTGCCCCAGATAGCTGCACATTTTGCGTCTGTATAGTTTGGTACATGACGGGCTGGCTAACGCCCTGCTGAGTGCCCGGCTGGGCAACGTATGTGAACATGGGTGGCCTAGCGGCCCTGTCTCCTAAAACAGGCGAGCTTACTGCCTTAGTTTGTTCCAGCTTGTTTTCCCATATTTGTTTCAGCTCATGTAAGACTTGTTCGTCGACACCGTCGTCAAGAAATGCCTCGCGAACGTTGTTTATTACGTCTTCTATTACAGTCTGATACAGTTTTGCTACCGGATTTTGTGACCTCGCCATGTTTTAGCACTACATGTACGTAATTACAAACTTAAAGGTCATATAGCTTAGGTCTTGAGATATTGCTAACCGACGTTTTACCTGCTATATGCAAGGATATATATGTCAGCTTCCTACAAAGTGTACCAAGGTGTTTGTGTGGAAAGACTGGGGAATTGTGATAAGTTATTCCATGAAAAAAGCTACTGCTGAGCTGAGCTATGATATGTTGAAAGATACTTCCTATTTAGTTACTACTTTCTTTGGATTACTTCGTCCAGTCCCAGCTGAATCAGGACCAGATCTGAGATTTCGCGTATCAGACAGACATTTATAAATGGCTGACATTATACAGTTGGGCAGGCGACCTTATGTACTACTATTTGTGTTTTCATCTACTAAAGATAAAAGATACTACTATTGAACCAATTTCAATTAATATTGCAATGTTAATGGATTAATAGAATAAGACAAAAATTAATTTAATAATTACTATTCAGTAAAATTATAAGAAATTTACTTTCAAACTCATTAAACGACGTAATTTTACTTCTTGTGGTGCCGACATTCTTCTTAATAACCTGCTTACTCATGTGTACCTCAAGTATAAGCTAACTCATTGATTGGCCATGGTTTTGTGACGTCGAATTCGCAAGTAAAACTGTTAAATGATAACGTTGAAATAGCTGGGGTAAAATTTTACCCAAGACTCACACAAAGCATATGCTGTATAAATGTTGTAATTATTGTCATTTAGTCACATTAATAAATTGCAGATTTTAATTTTTCTTACGTCGATTCGCTTCATTTCATGCCGCAACTAGAGGCGCTATACGTCATGTTCTTATTGCCACATTACGTCATTTCTGCAATACGTTCGCGGGTACCTCTGAATTTTTTTTACACGGGGAACTATTATTCTTTGATCATGCAATTTACGCGATTATCTTGCAGAGCTTCCTTTAACCGGCAAACTTTCTTTTTACATGATCTGTAAGTAAACCTACCGATAGTTCTAACGTTGACAGTGCAGTAATCAAATGCTATGAGATGACGAGTTCCGCAGTCGTCGTTAGCAGCGTTAGTGCGGCCTACGCGAGATCTATTATGGAGAGATTGACCTTGTGGGATTCACCAACCGATCCATTAGCTCCACTCACGACCGAACAGAAGGACAGTTACCTAGAATTGGCGTCGGTTGCTAATAATAGATCTTTACCCATTGAGGTGATTATTGTGTTTGGCATTCGTACCATATATCAATTATTTATAACATTATATCACATTGGTCTGCAGTTACCACTAGATGAGCCTGTCAACCTCCAGCATACCATACCCACAAAGGGAATTCATGTTCCAGGATCGATAGAAGATGTTCTCGCGAGGGGGTTTTCCGACATGAAAATGGGACATGAAAAAATTCGAGATGTGCAGCAGGTGAAAATTCAATTCTTAATACCAATGTAGTTCAGACAATCATTTTCATACATTTTGTATCTACCTTAGTTTTTCGCCTGGTTCAATCGTATCGAGGAGAAGATGGCAGAGCTCGAGGCCGGCAGGTACATAGATCATGTTGACACTTTGGAAAAATACAAGGGTTATTGCGTCAGCATACTCAGAGATGTCGAGCAAGCACTGAGTTCTCTCAAAGAACTTGAACGAAAAGTAATTTTCTAAAATTTCTTATTATATGTGGTACTGTTAATACAATAAGGTCGTTTTTGGGAGAAAACCCAAGTAAATCGGATATCTCAAAGATATGTCGAGTCTAAGATCCTAATTGTTATGTTTTACGATGGTTTCTTTCCTACCTAACATAATTTTCTTCATTGTATTTCCAAATTCACCATAGTATTGAACAGCCATTAGTAGAATCTCAATATTGCTCATGCAAACATTTGCATTCGTCTCATAAAAACTTCTACTTCTTCTACTCGAGTATTATTGGCTATCAGAAGATTACGTGCATTTTTATACTCAATTTATATTTTGCTCACAATTTCAGTACGTCTTTGTGTCCACAAAAACCAATGCTCTTCATGACGCATGCGAACAGCTGTTAGCCGATCAGACGAAACTGATAAACAGTGCCGAGAGCATTCGACATGATCTGGAATTCTTTAATGAACTTGACCGAATATCCACAGTAAATTTTGAAATTTTCATTTTCGCTGTTCCCAGTTGTTTTTTAGGATACCAATATATCGTTATTCCTAAGTCATAAACCTATTATTTGAATTCAAAAAACATTTTCTTTCTTGACAGAAATTGAATTCACCAATGCTTGCTGTCACTGGTGAAAGTTTTCGCACTCTGCTGACGAGAATTGATGAATGCATCGATTTCTTGTCTTCCCACGTAAGCCATATCTCTACTACATGACTGTTGACTGCAGTGGACTTTAGTCTCCTATGTCCTAATTTTTTAATATGTATCTATTTGATTGTCTAGTTATCCTACAAAGATAGCGCAGAGTACCTGGCGAAATTCCGTGCTTGCATGTCCACTGCTCTCACAATGATAAAGACTTATGTCGTCAAGTCTTTGGAAGAAACGACTAGGGGCATTTTGAACAGAAAGGTGTGCTATGCTTTCATTTCCTTGCTTTTATAATACAGTACTTACCGCTGATACAAAATCCTGGGCAAGAAATCATATTACAGTCAGCATGGGTATTTGACACATGTGATGTTTTAGAACCTCAACATTTCAGATTTCCGCTGGAATGGTTATGCAAAAGAGCTCAGAAGAAGACTCGTATGCCAACATCCCTGGAGAAGATGCATTCACACTATATTATGGCAAATTCAGGACAAATGCTCCTCGTATCAAAAGTCTTGTTGAAGAGATCGAAAAGCGTGCCGATAGAACCGATGAGTTCGTAAATATGATATTGCTACGTTAATTCACATTTTAGTATACAAGATTTTTAAATACCCATCAATCCTAATCTTTTCTTTTTTACACAGGTATCACAATCACTTGAATGATATTCATAGATGCTACTTTAGTCGAAGGGAACAATTGATTGGACCTTCTGTGACAACCGCAATTAACGATTTGCTAACTGCTAATAAACAGGTATACTACTCTATTTTACATGTGTATGGTTCTATTGTATTTGCATATTGTCACCCTTCGGGCAGCTTCTGGTAACGTGATCTTGTTTCGATGCCATTACAGTGAAACAGTTGAAATTCAGTTAATCTGTCTGACATCATAATTGGTAATGTTAACTGTGGCTTGTTTGAAGCTTGTGATAACTTAGTTTTTTCTCTTGGTTCAAGCATTCATTTGCATCTGTCTAAAAATACTCTATTATAATCAAATTTGTCATTAAAAAGATACTATCCCAAAGCGATCACAATAAACGGCTGCCACTGTATATATATGTCCCTAAGTAGATCATTTGAATGCTTTAAAATCCAATGGTTGTTTTTCTAGGACCATTGTTCTTTGGTACGAAGTGGATGTGCCTTCATGGTTCATGTGTGCGAGGACGAGCATCAACTGGTCGGCCATTTTCTGTCATCTGGACGTGAAAAACTGGAGTAATGAATTGTTATATCACTCTTTGTAACAAGCAATGTCTTTTTAACTATTGCGTACCATGTCACCATCACTAAGCTTTACTGAAGCATGTTACTGTGTGTAATATCGTATTCATTTCAACATTTACAGTGAGATGCTACGCAGTTTATGCGGCAACCTGTACGACATGCTACGTCCTTTAATCATCCATGTTTATCATCTGGAAACTTTGGCTGAGCTCTGCACAATACTGAAAACTGAGATGATCGATGACCATGTGCAGAATAATCGTATGTTCCTTCATCTACCTTAATTAGTCTTATCCCACCCTGATCTAAACGTCCTTTGATATAAATCAATCTTCAATCCTTCATTTATAATGCTCACAGCGGAACAGTTGCAGGCATTCGAGGTCACCGCAAAGCAAATGCTGGAAGACGTACAGGAACGTTTGGTATTCAGGACAAACATCCACATCAGAGATGACATTCTTGGATACAAGCCAGCTCCTGGGGATCTCGCTTATCCAGAAAAGCTTCAAATGATGGAGGTATATTCGATGTTATATTTATGCAGTGTTGGGACTTGTGTGTGATTTTTTAGTATTGTATTTTGAGCCTGTTTCAGTTCTGAATTTTATTGCTTGAAATATATTGTTCTCACATGCTATTTATTGCATAGGATATTGCCAAGAGCCTGAAGGATGCCGCAGCCAAACAGGCTTCTGATCGTTCTTTTATTGAAATAAAACTCAGGGAAGACCAAGACGATCAAGCCGGGGCTAGTACTCAACTAAATGCCAGTGTAACAGGTAGGCAGCTTACTGCAACCCAGAATTTTTGAATTCAATCACTCCCCGAAATATCTCTACTAGCATGTCTTGATAAAACCAGTCACCCACTAGAGATAGGATATCATAATATTCACAGTTTTTGGTTAGGCCCTGACACTACATCCATACAGTAGTGTACTAATTCTTTCACAATTTGTATGAAAGATCTAATGATTTCAGTTGTCTGCTGGCTAACACATACAAATTCTTAACAGTATGTGATGGTGCTGCCTACCTAAAATATACCTTAGAAATTTCTGTTTCTCTAGGCACTGAAACTCAGAACATGGAAAATTCAATCAGATCTGGTATGCAACAACAACAGCAGAATCCAGAAAGATTCCAGACTTCCCCTGCAGATATGCACGGCATGTGGTTCCCAACCGTCAGAAGGGTACTCGTTTGCCTATCCAAACTCTATCGTTGTATTGATGTACGGATTATTAAGTGATTTGCTGTTCTCTCATTTGTAATTTTTTTTTGGTAAATAATTTTTCTCATTGTAGAAAACAATATTTCAAGGCTTGTCACAAGAGGCACTGCAAGCATGCGTTGTTTCTCTTGTGAGAGCTAGCCAAGGAATCCGTAACCAGGAGTTTTCGGTTTCTAGCAAAGCTGCTGTCAAATCTACAAAATCCAAGGTTGTCAGATGCTTACATTAAAAAAATGTGTTGGAAATAATGTTTGTTCACTTGATGTACAAGTTTTCAAATTCTGTGTTTGTTTTGGGGTTGAAGGTTGTAGACAGTCAGCTTTTCTTGATAAAGCATCTCCTCATTCTGAGAGAGCAGATTGCTCCGTTCCATGCAGAATTTGCCATTCGTGAAACACAGCTGGACTTCAGCAGAACGAAAGGTGTTTTTAATTTTAATCAATTTCCAAAGTTGTTCTGAATTGGGGT
>QXVX01003076.1:0-18627 GCA_013436065.1 Halocynthia aurantium
CACAGAAACAAGTACTGAGTGGTACATCTCCAAAATTACCTAAGAGTAGTGATGAACTTCTAACTCCTGGTGTTGAAAAAGAAAAGATGGAAACTTCTTCATAACAACTGACCAGAGGTAAGATACTAACCTAATCCAATAATACAATGGTAGCGCAACCTACTGGTGCATGTCAGTCTTTTCGAATGTTACAACAAGTAATATACAACACACATCCAGATGATGTAAGCGTTTATTTACATTATAAGACAAATTAATCCATGTAATTAAATATTCCTACACAGCAAGCGTAGTCAAAGATTTTCCCTTGTTGATACCCTAATTTCTATGTACTTTACCAAACCTATAAATTTGTTACTGTTGAAAAGCTTGTTACAGCACAATATTTTATCATACATTATATAAATGATTCCCAGGTAATTAGAAAGAAAAACTTTATATTACAATCTTGTTATGTATACACATTTATGTAGGTTGAGATTTTCATGGTAGTTTTACAGGCTCTAGGTTAAGTAATTTGACTCTTCCTGCAAGTGGATTTTTACCCGAATGGAAAGCTTCTTTTTTTATGTTATCCATTCATCGCAAGTAATGCGTCAAGATTGATGCGTAGTAATGAATTTACCAAACTGGGGAATGTTTTCTGTTATATATCGTCGCTTACAAATTTTTTGTTATGTATATAGCATTGTTCATGATGTATAAAGCATTTCAGTTGAAGTTTACTATCTGCTATTCAAATTTAATTTACTGGATGGCTACATCATTAGTCAAGTCATGATGAACTAAGACATTCATGAAATAAACTGCTCAGGATAGGAGTGTTCTACTTTACACTGCGGTACACATGCTTAAGTATCGCCTGCAGTAAAGCAAGAGAGAATTCCAATGTTTTGTGATCATTCAAGTCGGTGTCTTCAAGAATACAGATTTGATATTTCACTCTGAAATACATCTGTATTACATATCCACTTCAAAATCAATTACAGGTACCCAATTTTACTTCATCTGTTAATCGTGGTATAGTTAACAATGCCTCTGGTAATATCAATCAATGAATTATCATATAAAGAGTTATATGCTTGGAACTTGGAAGAATAATCTTCTTTATCTGTCTTTTATGAGTGAAGGACAGAAAATATCTAGTTGTGGTCTTAAAAAGCAATATTCCAACGATCTGCTTTTAGTTGGTACTTTTTCCTTGTATCTGCTATGTTCTTTTTAAGGTGTTTTTTATGGTAAGCAAAATATCATGTGAAACATAAGCTTTAATGTCAATAAATCATCTGCAAAAATCCTTTTTCTAAACTATGTAAATGTGGCAAGAAATTGAAAATGAGAGTAAATATGCTGGACTTTATTTTCATTGAAAAAATCCATATAGAATATAGACAAGAATGATTCAATTGATTTTGGATAACTCATAAACCACTACTATACTCAGAAATTAAGTCGGATTGACGGACAAACTTATTTTTATTTGCCAGTTTCCGCTTTACAGTTGTTGCTTTTTTCTCCGCCTCATCTTTTGACATGTCCTCAGAGGCCTTCGTTTCTCTATGTTCGAACGAAGTGTTGATCCGTAGATGCCCAACGGATTTGTGAAGGTCCTTGACGACGTCCGTCGGTGCTTCGGCTAAAGCGAAACTTTTGACCACGTGTCCGAGATGTAAATATTTCACATGAAAAATTGTTTTCATTTCTTTGGGGTATGTTGCGTAAGCACGAACGAATGATGCGAATGCACTCTTTGCCAGGGATTTTATTCTACCGTTTTTTGTAACATAATATTCCATTTGGTTTTGAAGCGAAGTCGCATTCTCCTTAACCAAATTGTCCAATCTCGGATTTGATTTAGCCTTCTTTCGTTTCTGTTTTGGGTCGAGAACAAGGTGCAGAATGTCGTCAACCGTCATCTCATTGACCTTTATGTTAAATTGCGTGAGTAAGCTGACATACCTCGCTTCTGAAGGTGTTAAAAAGAGAAGAGCTTGCCCTGAAACATGCAAATGATAAACATTAGTAAACTATATATTTGGATCATTGATCAATGTGATAGTTGTGAGAGTTCACAACAGCTAATAGAAATATCATATACATTTTGTAACAATACTAAAAACTGGTACCCCACCTTTTCTTCCAGCCCTAGCAGTGCGGCCAACTCTATGTATGTAGTCGATAGGACTTCCTGGACTCGTGTATTGAATCACCCAATCGACAAAAGGGATATCCAAACCACGTGCAGCGACGTCTGTACACAACAAAATTCCACCCTGTGAAGAACCGAAGATGTTGAACATGCTCTCACGCTTGTTCTGTGTCATGCCACCATGAAGTCGAAAGACACTGAGTTCAGCCACTTCTTGAGCATCCAATTCTACGTCGAGTGGAATCGATCGAACGATTTGAGATTTGGGCTGACGCATGACATGTTTTAAAAGATGATAGTGGAATTCAACAGAATCTCGACTGGATAGAAAGATCAGGATTTTACACGAGCTGTCTTCCATTTGCTTACAGGTGAGAAAAGTAACCAGCGATACCAATCTTAGTTTACTCGGTACGACAGCGACATACTGAAGTAAATTTCGAGGCAGGGCGTAGGTTTCCTCATTGCCATCAGCTGAGGATATGCCGCTATCATTGGTGTCTTCGGTTGCATTTATAAGTACTGGATTTTCAAGAGCGAGTGTTGCCATTCTTTCGACTTTCTCAGAGAGAGTGGCTGACAGCAAAATGATTTGTTTTTTGTGCACTGTCTGATTTCTCACAGCTTCGAGAATAGAATCCACTTGCTTTTGAAATCCCATATCAAGCATGCGATCAGCTTCATCGAACACGACCCATCGTAGATTTTTCAAGGACAAGCAGGTAGTCGTCTGGATGTGGTCGAGTACCCTTCCCGGAGTGCCGACAATGATATTGGCGCCTTTGCGAATTCTAGATTTCTCAGACTTTTTACTTTCTCCTCCGATCAGCCATGTCGAAACAATCCTACAAAATGACCTTGTCAGTTTACTGAAAAGGTTGAACGACTGGAGTGCCAGTTCTCTCGTCGGCACGAGTACAAGAGCCACTGGTCCATCTATCCTAGTAATCGGGGGGTCAATGGTGATAATGCCTTGCATTACGGGAAGGGCATACGCGAGCGTCTTTCCAGAACCTGTTTGTGATTTTATTAATGCATCTTTGAATTCAAGAAGTTCTGGAATAGCCCTTTGTTGTATCAATGTCATGTTATCCAATTTTAAATGTTCACTCAAGTAAGACACCAAATAAGGATGTACATTCAGGTCTGAGAAATGTTTTCCAGAGAAAACCTTTTCTTCAACACTGGTTAGCTCGGGTTGCTGCACTTTGGAAATTTCCGGATTTTGATTAAAAAGAGAAGATTTAACTAATTTTCCTGCAACTTTACCATGTCCCACTTTTATGCCTTGAGGTTCCGGTGCTACTTTTCTCGCCTTCGGTCTTTTATTTCCATCTTTGGCCCCATCTACCTTACGCTTCTTCGTCTTTTTTTTCGTCAAGTTGGTTATATCAACCTCAACGCTTTTAAAGTGCAATGCGGTGCTGTTCTCACTTTTCAAATCTAGATCATTGCTCTCTAAATTTACGGGGGCTTGCGGAGGATGGTTTGTGTGTAGTGTTTTCGGTTTCTTGTGAACCAGAGATACATTTTTTCTTGATTTTTGTTTTATCTTCAAAATTTTACGCGCACGAAAATTATTTTTACCGTAAAATCGTTTCTTGCTCTTTCTTCGGAGTTCTAATGTATCTGTACCTACGAGATTGATGCTCAAGTCAGTTTCCGTTGTCATTTTACCAAGTTGCGACCCTTTACCAGCGTGCTGTTAAAGAATTTCCACCGTACAGTATGGAGAATAACAAACATTTACTAAATCAGCATGTCAATCAAAATCCCACGTGAAACTACGCTTGACTGATTTTAATAGAAAATCTAGAGAGGGAGTTCCTCCACGAGATTATAATGAGCCCCCACTGTTGTATTGAAATCGTAAAAATAAAATATGATGAAGAAAGCAAGACTGCAGTGTAACACCAATATTGGTTACAAATTATTTTGCTAAAAGAGAGATCTTTCATGTGTGATCAATTCATCTATTTTATACTCGTGTATGATAAAAATTATACATCTTAAATTTGAGGAACGCTGTCATATATCAAAATGGAGACATATATGTTCACGTTAATTTCGGATTGATTGTTACTCTGAATTCGTGTGAAACAATGAAGATTTTGCGTTAAATATATAGAATCCTCGCTCATGAGTTGGTGGAAAACACGTCGCAAGAAATGAGCAAAGGAGTTACAATTAAACATCAGGAAAAAGTAACACCCGTGAGAGTGTCAATATTCATATATTACTAATTTTTGTTTTGTACAGTTTCTCGATTGCTCGTGGCTAATGAGGAAGAGGAAAAATCGCGTCATCACAGTGATGTCTGGAGCAGAAAAATAATTTTTCCGAGTGTACACGTGGAGGTCTTTTTCATTTAAATAGCGTGGTCTCAACTGGCTGCCTTATTACTCTTTAGTTGCGTACTGCAGTGGTTAGTTGCTTCACATTTTGTTGAAAGTTGTTGGTTACATTCCTTATTTAGAGACTGTTGAAGTTCGTTTAGTCATTCCTGTGAATTCAGTTCAATAATTTCCAATTCTAACATTGATTTCGATCGTTCTACAATGTATATCTGTTTCGGGTAAAGTAACCTCATTTTGAGTCTTGCTGTTACTTGCCATTTTATTCTACTCACTAAAACAATCTTTTTTTAGATACCATGTGTTGCTGTTTATCATTATGCTCGTTTCTGGAGCTCTTGCGGGTATTAAACTATATACAAATTGTGGAGAAAGTTTCTTTTTTCATTACACAGATTTTATTTTCTTATGTTTAGGCGGCAAGGGGGATGTGGTTGATGCTTCTGTCTGCGGCTCCAATCTATGTGATGGAAAAAGCGGGAAATGTAAACTCGATGCGAGTCGAGGCTTGGCAATTTGCACTTGCGAATGCTCGGACCTTGATTGCCAGGTGTTTGCAATTCGTTTGGAACGATGCGGTTAGATAACTTATTTTTCTTTAATTCTCTTGGGTCCTTGAAAGTAGTTAATTTTAACTTTCCTGCGGAGCGTAATAATGGGTATTAGCGGCGGGAGTTCTGTTCCTGGAGTATGTGGAAACGCTGTTTTTAATATAAATACTTGTTTTTAATATAAATACTAACTTTCCTTGTCTGGTAGTCCTGTAGGTTAGACTCCAATTGAAATGTGAATAACGCAAAAACGCTACTAAACTTCTATTTCGGTTGCTTTTTATAGTTGAAGTCGGTGAAGAACGTCATGGCTACGAGGAAGTATGTACTCCTGATACATGTCACAACGGAGGTATTTGCGACGATTCATTGGGCTTTCCGACCTGCTCCTGCCAACCTGGTTTTGTCGGTTTGGCATGTGAAGGTATAACATTCGGTTATACTAGTTTTCGGTGAACTGGCGGAATGATCAGTCTAACCTTACTTTTTAGTGAACGTTAATATTCCATTGTCATGCTCGCCGAATCTATGCAGTAAT
Source organism: Halocynthia aurantium (assembly GCA_013436065.1). Classification (NCBI taxonomy): domain Eukaryota; kingdom Metazoa; phylum Chordata; class Ascidiacea; order Stolidobranchia; family Pyuridae; genus Halocynthia; species Halocynthia aurantium. Next base: position 5,593 of record QXVX01003076.1, read on the forward strand.
GGCGGTACTTGCCACGATACAATGGGCGGCGCAACTTGCAAATGTCTGTCTGGTTTTGTCGGAAGAAAATGCGAAGGTAAGACCTAAAACCTTGTACATGCGTTGCTGATTTCCTGTTTTACGCTTTTTTTTCATCGGTTTGCTGATTTCCAGTCGCCATCTACTTGCCGCCTTCGTGTACGCTGAATACATGTAAGAACGGGGGAGCTTGTACGAGCAAACCAGGAGGACTTGACTGCATTTGCGCTGAAGGCTTTGCTGGAGAGTTTTGCGAAGGTAGTTGATTTCACTTATTGATCTGCCAGGTCCTAAAAATATGTACCTCGATTTTACTTGAATGTGAGCAGTTTCTTTACTTTAGTTGTGTTGGTATGGCCCATTGAAATATCCCTTCGGCTCACCAATATACAGTTCCGTTCACATGGTCTCAAAGACCGCAGGTCCGATGGCATTCCCGTAGACAAGACCGATTACAAACAACAGGGCCCATAATGTTAATCTGGCTTGATGACTGATTTAAACATTTTTCAGATGAATTGTCTGAACGTTCACACATCCCTAGCGGCGACGGCGTAGATGATCGCAGTGCTGACCAATCGCACGAGAGCGGAGACGGCGTCGATAGTCGCTCAAATGAAGTTGTTGGTAGTGGTGACGAGGAGCAGACTATCGAAAATCGTTCTAACCAGGTTGCTGAAGAAGAATCCAGCGGTTTATCAGCGAAGTCAATTACTTTTGGGAGATATTGTACTATTAACCCTTGCCTGAATGGCGGACTTTGTGTAGAAATGATCGATAGGTAATCTATACATTCTATTTAACATAATTGGACTGTTATGAACTATTCGGTTGAATTTTAGCTATTTCTGTCAGTGCGTCGGTTCTTTCTCCGGATCTCATTGTGAAATCGGTTTGGTTGTTCCTGGAATAAATCTACCGTATTCCGCCTGCTATCCTAATCCGTGTTTAAACGGAGGCGCATGCTTGAACAATATGTGCACCTGCCTTCCAAATTATAATGGACTCCGATGCGGTAAGCTCAAACTCTGATGTATGATAACCAGATCGGTAGTAAAATTAAATTCATTTAATTTTTATTCCCAGAGAGCCACAACCCTGTTACCATCACAAACCTGCAATATCAATATTCCCCGTGTTATCCTAACCCGTGCCTCAATGGTTGCAATTGCATTGAATCGTGTCGCCATTCATCTGGTTACTATTGTCAAAGTTCTACAGGATACCTTGGAAAAAATTGTACTGTCCGTGAGTTTTGTTACTTTTTTTACAGCCTTAATACATCTAATAGCTATTCCCACAATACAATGCATAATTTTTGTTCAACTTTGGAAGGTGTGCTAGCGAGTAATGATGTGGGATGGCCTATAAAAAATATATTTTCATAAGCTTATCGCTATATATATTTTCAGCCCCGCCTGCGTTAAGATGTGACGTGAATGCGGTTATTTTGACTGTGGATGCCGCATTTGTCCGAGAGTATGAAATGGGTTCGGTTAACATCCGCCTCGCGATGGCAAAAACAGCTGACTTTGTTGCAAATGCAGCACCAGAGTGTTACGGAACGTGTAAGTAAAAGTCGCCTTTTCATTCGTCTTGCACGTTAACATGTCTAATTACATATTTCAAGTCAACGGCGTCGGTTACACGTTCACGTTGCCGCTACCCTTTACTGGATGTGGTGCAAACCTTGATACGTCGATTAACGAACGTACTGTGGTGACCGGAACGATTTGGATGAATCGAATCTTGGCCTATAACGCCGGTATTGGTAGCGGATTACCGTATTACCCTTCTAGTGCCGGACAGGGATTCGATATGCCCGTTCCAGCGATTGCGTTCGAATGCACTTACACCAAAGGCTACACTATAATAACCTCTCTACAACCAGCGTAACTATTCTTGAAAACTATACCAAGAAATATATTTTCATTGGTTGTTAGATAACTGTTACCGCTGCTTTTCAGGTTTGATAAGCCTAAGATGATTCGTGAAACTGGATTAGCGATGCAACAAGGAGTAATCGAGCTTTGCAAAACGCCGTATTCGTGTCCAGCCACTTGCCCACAATTGTATTCGGTCACTCCGGGAGCAGTGTATACCGTTGGAGAAATGATTCATCTTAACATTAGAGGCAGTCCTACTATACAGGCGAGTTGACGAACCCTATGTGGCGTACCATATGTAAGTTTGAATGTAATTGCTGTTGCTAAAAGTATTTGTTCCTCAAATATCCTCAGACTGGCTTAGTAGCAATTCGAACACTGTATCTTTCCTGTGACGGTAACTCCAACGCCGCTCACGTTGTTAATCTCGTGACGAGTGGATGCTCGGCTTCTCGGCGCGGGTCTGGTTTGCCGGCCATCATTACACATAGTGGATCTTCAGGAGCGGTTTGCGTGTCTTTCCAAGTTCCACGCTTGCTAAATTGCGCCGTATTTTATATTCACGCCGAATTGGAGGACTGCGCGGCGGTAGTAAGATACCATTTATAATATGAGTACGGTCTCGATTTTGTGTCGTTGTGATACATATATATCATTTTATGTATAGGGTTGTGTACCATCTGGATGCTCAGGCAGAAAACGGAGACGCGTGAAGAAACAAGATGAGACTGACGCGAGGAAAATCGGCGACATCTTCGGTCCAATATTCATTATTGAAGGTTCCCGTGGTTCCCCGCACGAAGTCCTATTCCCCGATAATTCGATCGTCAATTCCTCGGCAGTTCTCTTGGATGTTCATAGCCTTCTTGGTTCAAGATCCGGTAAGTTGTTCAGGACGTTTTGAAATCAGTTGTCTTGGGGAATTATTTACGGTATTCCTCCTTTTTAGCAATGAGCCCCGACGTGTTCGAAGGACTACCTACCAGTACGCTAATTATTGTTGTAGCTTTGATCGCCCTTTGCATAGCTGTAACCACTGGAGTAATTACATTGATTTATCGTCGTCTTAATAACGCGAAATTGTCTTAATTTGTCTTAATTTATTGAAAAAAATAAAAGCAATGTGTTTTTGAATCGGTGTTATTTCAAAACCAGATTCAGTGATTTTGTTTGAACGTTCTGAGACAATATTGGCTTGAACACAGTAAACAATGGAGACTTCGATAAATTTTTATTGCTGTGGATTTTAGTAAGCTTATACTAAGTAAATAGCCGGTCTAATTCAAAAGGCTAATCCCACTAGCACATTTATTTTGTGATCCTGGTCTTTTTGCCCGATGCCTTGACATTTACTACAGAGCCGCCATCCGATAGTATGCTAGCCGTTGAGGAACCTGCGATCAAGAAACTTTGCTGAATTTGAATTTATTGGTTAACCCTGCCTTGAAATTGATTCGTAAGAAGAAAGATTCTTGTTATAGAAAAATATTAGGAGTGAACTGATGATACGTACCGGTGCCCGAGTTTCCTTTAATAGTGTCAGTTCCGCCTTTTATTTCGATGCATACATTTTGACTGTCTGTCGCATGTATGCCAGCAGTTGTGCTATTGTCTCCTCCCCCTTCTGTTTGGAGTTGAATTCACATTCATTAGTTGAACATTTATTACCCGAATTGATGTTGTCCGTTTCTCAGCGTAGGGCATGCAAGTATGTAGTGGGCGATTTGATGGGTAAAAATACGAGAATAGAGCAACGGGCAACATTGGTCAATGTTTTCAATATGGTGAGAATTTTCACATTCCCCGATCTTTTGAAGCAATGTACCTAACAATTTTAGTGCTTCATTCAGTGTATCATGAGCTAAAAACATGAGCTAAAAAAATGTAAGTCCTTTGGTAGGGTGAATAAATATACTTTCCAACAACTCATAACTACTAATTTGTATGAGGAACTAGTAAATTTCTATAGTTATACTGTGTATAGGGGTAATGTTACGATTATCTGCTCAGCCGGAGCTCGACATAATGATCGAATAACAAGCATCACAAGGCTAGGTAAACAGAATATACCGGAAATATACATATACGTTTACATTATATCCCATTCCATGATTCTATTCTTAACAATCATAATTAAAACCTAGCGTTAGAAATCCGGAACAAAAAATGATTCCGATTGTACTCTCAATACAATGAATGACCTGACCTATAGATTGTGACACATCCTTTTGCATGATCACTGCATTTTTCACATTTTGTAAATCCATCACTGATGTTGTGCCATCGGATGCGCCTGTTTTAAAACATGGTTAAAACATGCACAGCAAGTTTATATGAATTTGCAATAGGGTAGAACATAACTTGAAGCTATAGCAGCAATTAGATTGTTTCGAATCGTAAAATCAAACTACAAAGACTACGTTAGCAATCTCATTTGGATGCCCTCGCAGCACGCGATGTAGGATAGATAGATCGTTTACCAGTAATATACTCTCCAAATATTACACAATTAGATTCTTCAGATATAGATTTGGAATCACTAACGTCCTCCCATTAGACAACCTTAGGAAAGCGATGAATTTCCTACGTTTAAGCGTGTGATGTTAAACTGGCCTACCAAAGTAGAGGATGTTGAAGTTACACTACATTCATTTAAATCTGCACCTTTAACCTGGTTGTGACCACCGTCATTTCGAATCTGGAGATTTTCTGAGGAAACCGCAAACAGCTCGGAGACTCTCTCTCCGGTACTACCGCCTAGAATATTTAAATTCATTCAAATAATTAGAGGATCAGTAGGAAAACAACTTTTGTTCTGACTATTTTTCCCACAAAATGCAATGGTCAAGTACAAGTACTCACTGATATTCTTTAGAGTTCCACTACTATCTACTCTAGCATTCGTACAACCAATAAAGGCAGTAGTAGTCTTCACCTTCTCATCAACATTAATTGTAGTAGCCATATTCTCAAAATTTTCCTATTTCTGATTACAAAAAGTATGAAAATAGGTTCGACCAGCTGCTCAATTTCTCGTTGCTAAATAACAGAAGTACACTTTGAAATGAAATAGTTGATCAAAATACGGAACTCATGAAATACTTCCTCTTTTTGATTTTGTGGTAATCTCCCAGGTGTTCTAGATGCAGTGACGTTGATGACGTACATGTTTGCTAGAGAATTCTATTCGTGCGTGTCAATTTCCTGCATACTATTTTTAGAAATAACGTTGAGGTATAAATATTTAAATATTTAAAGACTATGGTATAAACTCTGCAATTGTAGTTCTATATAAAAGGTCAAAGGTGGATTCCTTACAGTAAATGCCGTATACATTGGTTGGTTTGTCTATGTTAGCTTAGGTTTATGTGAGTGGCCCAATATACAACACAGCGCAATATACAAGTTCGTTTGAGTTTCAGATTTAGGGTTTAGTGATAGAATATGACGTCTCAGTAACGTATACACGGAAATTTGCAGCAATTATGGTGACGATACCCCAGCACCTTGTGTCAAAGTATTTGAAGTATTGTGATTTAGTTCCTGCAGTGAAGAATGCGCTTGTAGAATACTCGTCAAAGAAATCCGTGCAGCCGTTGCGATCCAGTGCTATTGTGCCCAAACACAATGGCACTATTTTAGCTATGCCAAGTTACAGCATTACTAACGACGTCCTAGCCACTAAGGTCGTCACAATTTATCCTGATAATGCCAGCAGGAATAAACCGTCCCATCACACTTATGTCTTGTTGATGAATCCCAAAGATGGTTCGCTCATGAGTTTCATGGATGGTGAAGCGATAACAGCAAAGCGGACGGCAGCAGCGTCCGTTGTTGCGACACAGCTCTTGGTTTCTGAACCCCCAAAAATTCTTGGGGTTTTGGGAGCTGGCGTGCAAGCAAAGAATCACATTCTTGCCTTGTCCGAGTTTTATGACTTCACTCATATTAGGGTTTGGGACCGCAATTACCAAAAAGCCAAAATGTTCTGTGCCGAAATGAAAGAGTTAAATCTATCTTGCCACGAGAATGGGAGAGAATGTGTTGAGGATGCGGATATTGTTGTAACTGCAACCTTGAGTAAGGTTCCTGTACTGGAGGGAAAATGGTTGAAGCCAGGCTGTCATGTCAATTGTGTGGGAGCTTGTAGACCTACTTGGAGAGAACTGGATGATGAATGCATGAGTATGGCAGTAGTGTATGTTGATAGTAGAGAATCTGCTGAAAATGAGTCGGGTGACATCATCGTGTCAAAAGCCGAAGTGTACGCTGAAATTGGTGAAGTGTTATTGAGAGAGAAAGAGTTGAAAAGGGGTAAAATTACTTTATTCAAATCGCTTGGTCTGGGAATAGAAGATGCGGTTGCAGCTGATTTGGTGTGGAAAAATTATAAACAAAATCATGCTACGTAGTGAATGGTCGGAGGAATATTAAAAAGAGGTAGTTGCACTAGTGCTTCAATAATGCTTTTTCTTCTTCCTCGCTCGTCAAAATATTTTCAAATTATTATTTGATCAATCATTTGCAAGACTATTCCTTCAGTTATTGTAATTGATTAATTGTGCGCAGCCTTTTTTACTTGCGACTCTATTCATAATACAATATTATACAATTTTTTGAATAGAAAGAGTGACAGGGGAGCAATTTCAGTGATCTACTTTTTGCTAATGAGTACTATGCAGTGTAAAGTATTCTTTACATATAAAAAAAATGTTTTATTAAATGCTGTTGTTAGTGTAATTGGCATTTTATATGCTACAGTAACTTCAAATAGTACTAAATCATTTAGCACTAAAAAATAACTAATTATAATAACTCGACTTAAGTTTATTCATAAGCGTTAGGTGAAGTAAAAATTTTCAACCGCTAGATGTCACTGCTGGATCATTCATAACCGTTAAGGAATGAAAAACTTACAACCGCTAGGTGGCAAAGTACAATCGACGCTTATAAATGAACTCTTATTGGTGCAATCACGCTAAAATTAGCACATCTGAGACGTAATACATAAACTAATATTCCCTTGAAAAATTGGGTCGATTGATTCCGGTCAACACCGAAAAAATCCATTTCGAAACTCGAAATTGATGTACTCTATGCGAACACTAAAACTCGTCGTGCGACCCCAGTTTGGGAAGCCCTGGTCTAATATCATGACCTGATAAAAAGTTGTTGACTAGCATAAATAAAATAGCTTATGTAAATGCACTGCTGTGTAGTTCATCACTTAATTTGAGTAAAAACGTTTCTTTCGTTTATAGTTGCACTTCCATCTTCGCCGCAGATTATATTAGCGACGATTGAGCCTAAAAATATTTTTGTAGCGATCAACTACTGCTCTAGTCTAAAATCTAAATTTTTACGGTCAAATGTATAGTGGATTATTATAGCGGATGGCTGAACAGTCGTAATGAACTAACCTGGCCCGGCAGAACTCCCGTCCACTACCACATGACTGTTTTCCATTTCGCTTCGAAAATTTTTAGTACCCTTGATATTCATAGAAGCTGTTGTTCCATGTCCACCATCTGCACCTGGGATAGGTTTAAGTGATTTTAAAAATGGCTGTGGTGTCAAAGCAATATTTGAGTTACTTGAGTCGAATAAGTAAAAAATAAAAACTCCAGCTAAATGTAAATTTTAATACAAGGATCGTTGGGGAAAAACCTATCTTACCTTCGTAGGTTTTCGGTATAGAAATTTTATTAATGGTTCAAGCCGGTATTACTGTAGAGACTGTTGTATTACTTCGAGTCGCGAATTTTTACGACTTCACTGGACTGGATTCTTAGTTATGAAACATATCAACTTCAACCGCAATGTGTAATGACTTAACTTGACTAGCCACTTAATTTCGGCGACGTGTAAGTACGAAGAACTGGAAATTTGACTACTTACGAATTAATTTAGATACATTTCGTTCTTTCACTAAGATGTGTTTTCCTTTTTCGAAGCGAAGTTGTGCCGTGTCCGCGTTAGACGAACCTGCGTTGAATGGAAGGAAGGAATGCATTCGATATTACGATTGTATTATACAGCACTATTATTTACCTTCTACAATTTGCCTTGAACCAGACTGATTGATGTAGGCTTCACTTACGCCGTAAAAAAAATGTTCGGATGTTTTGCAACCTTCCTTTCCAGCTGAAATATAATATTAAATACCATAAGACGAGATATTTAAATACAGCACCAATCTTCTGCACTAAATTGTATTGACTATAGAGTATTACTTCTACCTAGAACCCCGCTACTTCCTCTTTTATCGACAGTCAACTTTTTGCTGAAGACGAAAGCGTCTTTGGTAATGTGCGTTTTCTTGGTCTTATTTTTCCCCTTTTTCGGCTGCTTTTCGTTTCCTCTACGAGTCTTTCCCATTTGTATCAATGTTTATTACAACTATAAGTAACAAAATACTGCGGTATATACGCCTTATCATTTTTTGGACACAGATGTTTAAAAAAAAAAGTTATAATGGCAACAGAAATACAAAATTATATCCTCCAATATATTTGTATTAAATGGTACCTATGGAGGCTAGTATTTCGTCCCTCTGAGGTCTGCTCTGTTAGCAGTTGCCTAATGGTAGCGCTGGCCCTGGGTCTACTGTGTAAGCCTGCTATTTCTGTACAAACTACTACAATACGTTGTTGACAACCTCACTTCGAAAATCTCGGGAATCCTTCGCGCATTCACACCCCACAATTATACCGGGGGATTTTCGGGATAGTGAACTGACAAAGGCAATTTGCCAGATCTTTGTTATATTTATTTGTGAATGAAATTAAATATCTTTTTTCCTGTGTATGGATAGATCCACCTTACTACGCAATGTGTATGCGTGCTGTACTGCACTTATTGCTCGTAAGAGTTCCTGCTAAAATCACTGCATAATACGCAATGTGTATCTATTTCATATATACAGTATATATATTCTTCAACTAAATAACTTTCTGACGGTGAGATTAGAGGAAAATTCATGCCTCAGACACGCTACTACGCAAGAGTGATTCATAACTGATTCACATCAATTATTTGTCTTGTACACTCGAATAAAAATATTCACAGCGCATTCTCATTCCATTTGGCGATATGAAGTGGGCCAAATCAAAAATAACTTAATTACAAGAGGCGTATGCAAGCTGCCCAAATAAATCCTTGCAAGATTACATTCAGGTCATTTATTCACATAAAAATGATGTATATACAAAAAATATTTTATAAATTGTATCCATATTCAATGGGAAATGAGTGGATTAATTTCAAAACAGGATTGAATTATATATCCGTGATATCGAATAATCCAATGTATAGTCCGATAATTCCTTCAATCCCCATTCGCTATTGTCATACACAGATAGAGTCAGCCTNCGCCTTATCATTTTTTGGACACAGATGTTTAAAAAACAAGTTATAATGGCAACAGAAATAAAAAATTATATTCGCCAATATATTTGTATTAAATGGTACCTATGGAGGCTAGTATTTCGTCCCTCTGAGGTCTGCTCTGTTAGCAGCTGCCTAATGGTAGCGCTGGCCCTGGCTCTATTGTGTGAGTTTGCTATTTCTGTACAAACCGCAGCAATACGTTGTTGACAACCTCACTTCGCCAATCTCGGGAATCCTTCGCGCAGTCGCACCCTACAATTATACCGGGGGATTTTCAGGATAGTGAACTGACAAAGGCAATTTTCCGCATCGTCGTTACATTTATTTGTAAATGAAATTAAATATCCCTTTTTGTGTATGGATAGATCCACCTCTATATTCCATGTTTTCGTATGTGCCGTGCTGCCTATCTGCACTTATTGCTCGTAAGAGTTCCTACAAAAATCATTCATTCTTCAACATACCTCGTAGAAACTTCCTGGCGGTGAGGTTAATGGTTAAATTCAAGCGGTTCGACAGCACCCTGTTCTGACGCCTCAGACACGCAACGCAAGAGTGAATCTTAACTGATTCACAGTAGTAGTGAGTTGTTTTGTACACTCAAATAAAAATGTTCCCAGCGCATTCTCAGTTCATTTGGCGAAATGAAGTGGGCAAAATCAAAAATTACTTGATTATTATTTTTGACAAGAGGCGTACGCAAGCTGCACAAATAATTCCTTGCAAGATTACATTCAGGTCATTTATTCACATAAAAATGATATATATATACATAAAATATTTATAAATTGTATCCCTATCCAATTGGAAATGAGTGGATTCATTTCAAAACAGGTTTGAATTATATATCGAATAATCCAATATATAGTCCGATAATTCCTTCAATCCCCACTCGCTATTGTCATACACAGATAGAGTCAGCCTCGAAATTCATCCAGGATATCGTGGAAACGGCGGTCTTACGTAGGTTTATCTCTTGATTACCGTGCAGACATTTTCCTCATAAATATTTGCAGATGAACCGTCTGAGATAATCGTACGAGCAGCAACGGACCCTGGAAGTTTTTTTTAATGAGAATTCGATAGAAAATATATCATGGATGCCAAAATCACATAAGATATCGGAAATAATCTAAAACCTTACCCGGTCCTCCACCAGTACCATCCACAAGCACACTCCCGTTTTTGCAGTAGTTGCGGAAACCTTCGGTTCTGTGAAGGCTTATCATAGAAGTTGTTCCACCTTTTCCCGCCACTACAATCACATTGAAATATTAAAGGTATGCAATCTGGTTAGTATGAGATATCAAAAAAGAAATGCCATTTGTTTTTTAGCAAGTGGTAAGCCTCACAAAAAGTACGGTCTAATATGATGACATTGTTGTGTGACATTTAACTAGACACAGCAATTGTTCTGACATTTATAACGAAATACGCCTAATTTCAAACGCTCGGTATTTGATTAGTCGTGATGTGGCCACGTATAAAACATACTGTGTATAAAAACTACTGTAATTATTACAAACGCGTTCATCCCTTACCGACAGTTTGCTTGAAATTTCTTTCAGTGATTTGATTGTTTTTACCACCTGTACATCGTATCATAGAAGTATCGCCTTTGTCAGAACCTGTAAGAATTGTGCTTTAGTATCGGATATTTAGGTTGGAGAGGTCATTAGCTTGTTATTGTTCAGAGTTAAGATATACTGGTGGCATATGCCATAGTACGGTGCATAATACATATGATGCAATGTAGTACAGTACTTCATAATGGGAATAGTATATCAAGCATTACCTTGGACGTATTGCGTTGCGTTTGACTGATCAATATGCATTTGAGAAGAATCTTTGAGAAGCACATCATAACTTCGCGTGTTACAAATGCCTTCTGCAAGTAAGGGTAAGCTTATGTTTATCTTTTTACGTATTGTATTGAGTTCAGTTATAGCTTTAATCCTGATCGTATGCACTGTTTGCTTACCCAAAGTTGAATCTATTCCTCGCCTGTCTATTACATAGCCTGTGCAAGCAGTATATGCATCAGTTGCTGAGGTATCCATATTGCAAGTACAGTACTAAGTGTGAATTTAGTTGCAAATGATCCAAGCCTCGTGGGTAGTTTGTAGTTGAATTAACAGTCAGGTGAAACACGTACATCCAGGCACCAAAGGTAGTAAGAGTTCATACTAGACCCGGGTGAATTCCCAGAAAAATACTCGATAAAAATTATTTTTAAAATACGGAACCGAAAACGCTCGTCTTAAGTAAGCATTGCACACCATTGGTTGATATTGTTGTCTAAATACCTGCGATAGTTTCACTTCCCGTTCTCGTTTCGCCAATGTTTTTACGGTACCGTTTTAACGGGCTTTATTGGTCTATTCAAAACTCGTAATCTAATACGGCAGTAGTAATATTGACTGAAGTTTTTTGTTACAATACTCCGTAGCGTCGTAGAAAAGCGTTTGGTTCAGACGCGATACATGTGTTTGTCTAGTGACAATATTAATCAAGAATAAAAGTATTGCACCCTAGATATGGTAGCTGCTGTAGCACCTCGATAAATATACAGTTTATTTCTGAGTTTCAGTCTGTCTACATGATTTCTCATTTTCACCTAGCTCCAATGTTGACAGGATGCTTTATTCTGACGACATCTTTAATTTAAAACTTTTATTACTGACACCAGATAAAGACGAAAATACATGTAAAAAAGGTTAGCTACCTTTTGACCTACCCTAAAACTGGTAAACAGAAACTATTCACAGTTGATTGAATACAAAAAAAAAAACAGCAAGCAAGATTACTAGAATACATACATTGACACAGACAACATTAATCCTGATTTCGAATAAATCGGAATAAATCTTAGTTAAGAGTTACTCAGTTACGGTATTACTTTTTTTCATCCTGTAATGATAAATGATTTCATAAAAATCGATATATGTCCTGTACAGTATCTTCTGTGATTTTTTACTGTGAATCATGTTGTTCAGTATTTATATATTTTTTATGTCGTACACGTTTATCCCCCACCATCGGCTTTGACGAATCGATGTCGTTCATTTTATGTATCCCTAAATTGGTTTTATAGGCTATCCCTCTTCGTGATAAGACCACTCCCTCTGGCAGTTTGATATGTAATGCTATTTCCGTATGTCCATTGAGATACACGAATCCGCTTTGAAAAATTGTGAGCAAATCGCCAGATCTTCCGCACTTGCATTCGTCTTTTCCATGTAACAGATCTCTAGTTTGCCGACGATGATTAGAGGTTATCTTGAACTGTATTCTGTGTATAGAATGCGTAATTAGTTTGAAACGTTCAAATCAATATTTACCATGGAACACTGTACTGTAGTTCAAAATTGTTGTGTTGATATTGCAACTCATTTTAGTTTTTGAATGAAACAAAAATTGTAATTTGAAACTGAGAATCTTGATTATGATTAGGTTGGCTTGTTTCCTGAATATTTAATAAAATAAGGTAGAAAGTACAACTTATTTACGCCTGATTGCAATGTTCCAAGGTATGTAATGCGATTATTCTACGATGCTGTTAGAAGCAGTGTGACTATGTCTGTATATGCACAAACTAAGTAAATAGTAGGTACGAAAGATTTTCAGTTTATACGTCTTCAAAGTACTGTATATGTATACAGATTATGGATGTCACCACTAGGGGGCGTGCTCAGTAGGATTTGATCCCCTCTGTACTAGGAGGGAAGCTGGTACACATTAT
>QXVX01003093.1:0-13040 GCA_013436065.1 Halocynthia aurantium
GGGTAGAAGTTGTATCTTCAATCCTTTGAATATAGTCATAGAAAATGTGACATACGCTAATATAAAGTACCGGATGAAAGAAAACTAACGCTCATGTCGAACACATTCATTCACTGTCTTTTCATTATGACCTATCCTTCAAGCATAGTAGGTTTTATTTTGAGTCTATACTTCAGATGCATGTATGGTGACAATGTCACAAATACTGTACATGGAAGATCGTGTATGTTCGGAAATGGTACAGGAATGGGATGGAAATGGATCACCAACAGACAGTTATTCAACCTGAATGCAGGTTTGTACTAACTTTGCATAGTGTAAATACTTATTTTAACCTACAGAAACCACAAAACGCTTGGCTGCATCTCACAAAGAACTCACGCATACCGTATTTACTTAATTATAAGCAACCCTGAAATGATGAAAAAAAAACAATATTAGCCGCACGAAATGATGAAAGAAATATAAGCCGCACTAGAACATAGGGTAGCCTACCTAAGCCTTTTTGATCATCTTTCTATGGCAATGTCACAAACAGCAAACAATATGAAAATTTTAACATACTTTTTATTTATTTTAACATCGATTTGAATGCTTTTCCGCAAACTGAACGACCTCCATTTTAAATTCCACAGTATACACACGCCTTTTACTCATTCTTAAACACGAGCTATTGCAGTTGAAATGTTTATGGTATGGTAAGGAAAAAATGTGAGGCGCGTGAACTGATGAAAAAACACAATATACAGTGTAACCTCGTACTACCATTGTCCTAGCAACTTGCTTCTTGAGCCGCTATTCGTGGAAAAAAAAAACAATATAAGTCGCGGCTTATAATCGAGTAAATACGGTAACTGAAAAATTTCATTGCATATACAAGGGTACAGGTAAAAATAGAGTCCTTGCATATCTCCGAACACGCCTAACCTGGGTTGGCATATAACGAGAGACTTCTGTATGTTCAACTCCATGTATTTATATGCAGGGCTTTGCTTAACTGGTAAATATTATAAAGGAGATCAACCAGGAAATTTATCCATGGCACCTTGTAATTTCCAAGACCAGCATCAGAGTTTTACATGTGGGCCACATAGTGGCTATCTCCTTAAATTACGGTATGATTTAAATTTTCCGTGAAAACCTTTTGCAACTTGCTTGTCATTTTATGATTTCAAATACTCAGGTATCATAAATCTTCCTTTGTGAGTTTTGATCTGGATTCTCCAAATGGCAATGTAATAATTACTGGGGAAGATGACACCGATATGGCAATGTGGCATACTATCCCTAGATTTCAATATCTTTGCCACTGGAACACGAAACCACCTGGTATACTTTACAAGATATATAGCTACGCATAGAGAAACTCTGTTGTATAAAATAATGTATTATGAAATCACTTTTCAAGATGATGCGTTCCTTGTGCATAAGGATCTGTCACCCTCATTCTTCAGTTTTTCAGCATTGGATCCTGATCCTTGCAAAAAGAACAAGACTGGTGCACAGATGGTTGATAGATGGGCATTTATTTTATATATGAGAAAAGAACGTAAATATAGCTTCTAAAGTTTCTGTTTTTTTGTTTTGTTATCGGTTTTCGAAATCTAAGACGTGTTCCCCAGGATTGCTCGGTTAAATAGACTGAAATATAGTGACATTCATGAGAAATTTCACTCATAGGATTGGTTTTAATTGCTTGCAATAATGAAATGGTTTATGAGTTAAAGAGTCTAGGCCAGAGGTTGTCAACGTTTTTTCCATATTCCTCCCTTTCCAACCCCAGACACTTGCATTTCCTCCCCAGATGTTTGATCATTACAAAAAAACACAAAAAAAAACACATATTTACAAATTTTCATACAACTTGAATGAGAACCCTGAGCCTCCCCCCCCCCCCCCCCCCCCCCCCTGTCATTACAACTCGAAGCTAGTAGGTAAATCTAAATCCTAGAAAACTATCATGTAGCGCTGATAACATCATACCTTGCGTAAACAGAAAAACACACCTAGAAACTATTTTCGAGATTCCTTCCCAATTCCCAACTTGGGCGAATTTCCTCCCAGGAATTTTAAATTCCTCCTTTAGGGAGCCAAGTGGCTCCGGTTGAGAACCACTGGTCTAGGCAGCACATACATATACATTAGATTTCCATGTCAGGATGCAACAGAAAACTCCAGCACAAAGAAATCGATTAACAACGTGTTTTAAAACGTCGAACCTAAATGACCTGATTCTAAAGCTCTTTATGGGTTTTTCACAGATCGATTGTACTACATGTCCCACTTAATAGCTTAGCAGTTTATAATACAAGACGTGATAGCTCTTTAATCATAAACCTCATCTTTCATTCGCTGTTTATCGAGGAAATCGTTATTTCTTGTGTTAAACATTCTTTTCCCTTTTTAGCAATGGGTTTTTGCACTTGTGGATTCCTACTGGACTATGACAAAGTTGTAAACATGATGCCAGATAAGTGGAATAATTGCAATGCACCTGATGTGATCTCCAGCGGCGGCATGGGATTCAAGACTTGCAAAGTATGTTGAGATCTATTTGCTTAACATCACATGAATATGAGATACCTGAAGCAAAAAATATGATTTATAGGATACATCATTTGCTGACTCGTGGTGTTATCGCGATATTGCATATCGTCCCAGGCCACGGTGGTGTGCCTCGATGACTGTTCAAGATAATGAAGAAGACCGTGATTGGTTAGAAGTGACTAATTGCGAAACTCATCTACCGGGGTATATATGTGAAACTGACTCAAAGTAAGTTCTGATGTGAATCTTAAAAACATAGCAATTTCGGAATTTTGATGCATGTTCAACAAATTCTTATCAGTTTCATATTTCAACACGTTATTGCAGAGTTTAACATTTATTGGTAAAGGTCTTTTCAATAGGACATATACCAGGATTTTCACATCTTGGTGGTATAAAAATCATTGCTCATGATAAAGTCTTAACAGTTATGTGTGCTCTTAAGCCCAGATTTTAGTTGCATTGATACATCAAATAACAAAGCGCTCGGCAGCACACAGATTTAGATATCTTGTGATGAAAAGCAGTAGGTTTTCACATGCTGTCAGTAAAGTGTTGTCAGTATGATTTTCAAATGAACTCATTCTCAGTCTACATAACTTTTCTGACACTTCTGATGGTTAAAAACTGCTTACACATAACTATTCATCGAATCATATTACATATCTGTGCTTTGTTTCCCCAAAGTTTGAATTCTTGTAAAATAATAATGGAATGTGGAAGTAACCTCACAATTTATGAAGGTAATTTATCAGTAAAGGTAAATCCAGAATGTCCTAATTCAAAATTTCTAACCAGGTGGCCATGCCCGCATCCCCCCGAGCCCAAGAATTCTATTCCAGTATTCGAATCGAATAACACCAAAGACATGCAGTTCAGCTATGCAAGTACGATTGAGATTCATTGCAAAGACGGTTTCTGGTTTGCAAAAAAGAAAGAATACAGCGTCAACCTATACTGCAATCGATATTTACACTGGGAAACAGAAGCAAAACAGCTGAGAGAAGGCGACAAAGAGACGTTTGTTGATAACCGGGAAAACAGAGAAGAGGCCGCAAAAAAACTTAAGTGTGTACGTATCAAGTGTGATGATCCTCCAACTATTAATGGAATGGACCTAATATCTCCAGGTGAATAATTATCACAAGTTAAGCCTGTGTACTTTTTGAGACCTATTGAACAATATTTAAAGCCAGGTGTATAATTTTTCCCGCCTAATCATAGATTAGGAGCAAACCGAGAATATATTCGTGAAAATTCAAACATCACACTCAGTTTTGTAAACAGATTAGTCCCTTTTGCTTAATTGTACATGTCGGAGCTGCATTTGAATTAGGAATTAATGGGTATATTGTCTGCAAATAAAGATGAGAGGGAATCTTCTCCTCTCCTTCATCCACTCATCAACCAATAAGGTGCAGGAGTCACAATTTAGTAAAAAAAAAAGTTATGCGTAAAAGCTCTGGAATCTGGGTAGGTCTAAACTGTTTTGGTTGGTTCGAACAAAGAGGTAAATATATATATAGAGAGAGAGAGAGAGAGAGAAATATAAATATAAAATATTTTTTCTAAGCATATTGGCAAGTATGGCTCCCGAAAGCAGGTTTTATAAGGTTTGCCTTTCTCGGCCTTCGTTACGATATTAAATCTTGAAATTATATTGCCCTCAAGTGTCTCCCAGGAATCGACTTCTCTTTTGACCCCGTGACCTAAGGCACTTCATAGTTTGTATTTCCTTATATAATAAGTATATTAAGCCTACTTTGTTTCAATTCTCAGTTGAAACTTACTGGTTCGAAACAATTGTTACTTATGAATGTTCTAATGGCACCTGGTTCAGCCGAGGAAAACTGCACCACAATATGACATGCATGGCTGATGGAACATGGCAGACCCCTCTTAGTGATGATAAAGCTTGCAAAAGTGTTAGTATTTAGTTTTGCTATATTTGGTGCAACTATATAATCATATATATCGGTTTATGGATTCAAAGCATATTGTACCAAAGCGTCTAATGAATAATTTTGTTGGTCCGCCTGCATTTTCGTCTATTTAGGTCACTTGTCCAAATCCAACTCCTTTGAAGAATGCAAATATGTCTCATGATGGTGTTTTTTTCGATTCAAATCTTCAGTACACGTGCCTAGAAGGATTCTGGTTCTCCCGAAATTCTGCGGTTTTTGATAGCAAATGCAGTCGAGAGGGAAGGTACCAGTGTTAAAGTAAACTAGAGCCTAATAAGTTGATAATTTATATTGAAATGTGAATAGTAATAGAAGTATTGTATTTTGATTTCATTCTAAAACTGAAGATATTCCTTGACTGAGTTTCATCTTGTAGATGGCTCCCTGATGCACATGATTCAAATGCAACTTGCGTTCCTACTTCATGTTATACTCCTTCACCTGAAATGCTCAAAAGGACTTTCACTTCTGTTCTAGATGGTCGTTCTATGTATGGACATCTGGCAACTCTACAACTACAATGTTTGCCAGGTCTGTATTATTTTATTTATTATAATCAGAGCATACATGTTGAACACACATGGAAGGATGGTGTTATAGACACCAAATTAATTCTTTTGTGAGAGATGTTGCACTAGTGGCATTGCTTCTGACATTAATAATCAGGGAATATTTGGCCCACTTCATTTTGAGATCAGAATGCATTATTTTATTGTATATTTGGAATTGTTTCTAAGAAGCTTTCGTTCGACACAAGAGAAGGTAGGGAAGTTAGCAAAGGATGGCAGACAGAGATACATACATGCATAAATTGGTTGATAACTAAATTATTTTTCTGTGGCATTGACAGGATACTGGTTCGACAGGGATTCTTTTAATGTTAATTTCACATGCAATATACTTGGAAAATGGGAGCCTTTTTCACCTAGTCGTGTAAAATGTGAAATAGTATATTGCAAAAAACCAGATGATATACCAGGTGCTACTAGATATGGAACGGAATATATATCAGGTAGCCATGTCAGGTGAGTTCTTTTATTGAATTCAAGCTTTTAGTCGTTAGTTATGTCATGAAGTTATTATTGTTTTTTATTCCATGAATTTACAACTTTGGGTATCCCAGAGCTCAAATTTATCACTCCTATAAAATAATGGCTTGCTCTGGTTTATATGTATACAGCCATATCATTATTTTGGTCGGTAAGGGAAGGTCCTAACTAGGATTTAATCCCCCTGGATCTAGGATTTCTTTATTTATTATTATAGGATGCTTCCGGATCTCAATGACAAATTTCGTACCGATTCGTTAAGAAATGTGAATTTCTTTGTAGACACACTTGAATGCTCTTTATATGGAAAAAAATAAAAATCTACTTGCCCACTATTTTTTCTATATATGCTTTGTAAAATTTTCACCCCTGCAGTTACTTATGTTTTTAGTTCATTCAATAATGTTTCATTTAAAGTTGAGGATGGTCTTGGAGTGTTCAATCGCAATGTTCATCTCTCCAAATTGCAGTGAAACTTTTTGCAAAGAATATTTTACAAATTCCTCTACTGTTCGTTCTGAAAATTATGGTAATGAAGCTTAAACCAACAATGCTATGTCACTTTCAGATATCAGTGTGCCCCACTCAATTGGGTCAGGCAGCAGTTCCGTATACACAGTCCCCATTGGGGTCTCTGTCTGAGAGTCAGCGGGGCATCATATTCAAAACCTGATGATGCAGAATCTTTAGAAGTTACTCTAGACAATGATTGCGATCAGCGTGACACTAGGTACCACTGGTGGGCCTGGCAGTGGTCTTTTCATCTTGTGAATCGGGTGACAAATAAATGTCTAACTGCTGCAGCACTGCCTAGTATGAAGGTACAGTTGTTTTGAATTGTTTCAGCAAGTACACTACTGTATATGAATCCGATTCTGGAATGATTTAACTCTAATAACAATTACATAACTCAGGAATTTTATTCCACTTATTTATTTGACTTACCATAATATGCATCTGCAAATGGGAAAAAGTTCATAATGATTTCTAACCTGAGTCCTGCATATTTGAGTTTATTTTTTACCTATTACCGGTAGTTAGAAATACTATGTTGCATTTTAATTTTTCTCATTACTCAGGAAGATATAGTTTCGGTGTTTGCTGAGATTTGTGATAAAGAAAACCTATATCAGTGGTGGTCTTGCTCATCGACCCAAGAAAACAACTGGCTATTAACACTACGAGCTGCCACACGAGGAGGATACCTCACCACAGAAACTGATGAGCAAGCGTACTGGTCTGGACAGAGCAATGTTATTCCTATTGTAACAGGTAAGGTAGTGTAATAAATTCTCAGTTTTATTGCTTTATATGCAAATACGTAATTAGTTGATTATGTGATTTGTTCTTGAAAAACACTTTCAGTGTATTGCATTACCTGGCATTACCTATGTGAACGGAGATATAGATAGTTTATGTTTATATATGTGCTTGTAGTGTCTTAACTCCGTAAAGATAATCCAATAGTAAGTTTATTGAATGTTAGCAACAGAAAGCTGTAGAGGAATAAACATTGTAAATGAAACCATGTATTAATATTCATCTATTTCATCTTCTATAACACAGGCGATCACAAGTCCTCAAGTGTGAAAAGCTTCTGGAAAATATTTGGCAATAACGATCCTTTGATGAATATCTGCATACTACGAGAAGGACAATTTTACGAACAGTCCAATTGTAACAGGTTTCATTAAAAGCACATAACATTGATGATTTTTTTAAGAAAAACATGATATATATTTTGATTGACAGTTTTGGTGATTGGAATCCGGCTCCGGAAGATATAGAATGCACATTTGTAGATTGCGGTGAACCTCCGGAGGTAGATAATGCTATTGCTGTACCACTAGAAGGAGTTGACTTTTCATCAGCTTCCTCGCGATCGCACTTTCGGTCTATCAACCCTATGGGACGTCAGACAGGTTTTAACCAACTTCAATTATTGTGTTTCATCACAGTTTAGTAGAATAGCCATGCTATGTAAATTGTGACACAATGTGCTATCAACTAAATTTAAAAGTATGTTGTGGAATGAGAAGGACTTGAGTTGCAGATGAGTCCCAGGACTTGGAAATGTAGCTTAACTAGATGGAATGTTAACCCGAATCGCTATACTATTCATTTAGGTTTACTTCTTCCCCTAGTACTACCCTGTTGTTCTCCACTTTATCTTAGGATAGCTAAATATCATTGTGTCAGTTAATCATGCAAGTCAAATTTAATATAATTAGATATAGAAGTGCAGGCACTCCAATACTCACAAATTTTGTTTGTAGTGCTTATTCTGTGATACAGCAGCTTTGCCACACTTTTGCAACTGGCAGCATCTGTCATTTTTTTAAATGCCTCTTGGTTGTGTGTACAAAATTCCTGTGTTTTTCCCCGTTCTATAATTTATTTTTGTGCTGTTGTGTTTCCATCATGGCCGGTGAAAAGCGGAAGGTTAGTGATGATGGTGGTAGTGCTAGAAAAGACTTGGTGGTAATCTGTACTTAAGGAACAGATTGTCTCACAAACGATCTCACAGAACATGCCTTGTTCGTGAGTAGGGTGGAGTGCCGCCTGTGATTATAATTCTCATTCCTATTTCATTCCCTCCAGTCTTCATTCTATAGGATAACACTGTTGATTGTGGAATGATTTGGATAATTATCTGAAATATTGCTTGTTTTATACTGTTATCAGACACTTGAATTCATGCATGTAACCTGCATATTTATTTGAAAGGAGGAAGACCTAGTGCACCAGTTGCTGTTGAATTTCCCGTATCAAGTCAAGTGGAATATTATTGTATGGAAGGATTCTGGGTTAGACGAGGGCTGTATACTTTTAAAATCGGTTGTCTGGACAACAGCATGTGGGATCCAGATCCTTATAAAAATGTCAACACCACGTGTGTTCCTGTTACCTGTCCTGCACCTGTTGTAGCGCCGCATGCAAAGGCAACAGTGCAACCCTACTCACGAGCATTTCTACATAAACCTACTGATGAAGAGGTGAAAAATGATCCCTCATAATATGATTTTTACCTGAATTATCTTAATAATAATTTATGAAGATGTGCTTGTAATCTTTATGATAAGAACACAAAGTCTCATGTTTGTACACTACAATCATTTTTAAGCTGTGCTGTACAGAATTACATTGTCTGAGATCCCAAAACATTCAAATTTTCATCCAATTAAAAATGCACCTAGACACTTTGAATGACACCCTGTAAATTTTATTTCCTTTTATTCAATTATGGTTCAGTTACCTTTCTTGACACTTGGGGATTATTCCTCTGTTTAATGTTTGCATTTGCTTGTGATCTAATCAGATTGATGTGTGAAAATGATTTTTCATAATACCTGTTCCATTCCTTTCAGATTTTGTCTAAATTAGAAGAAGGGAATCCATTACCTCCATATAGAGGTGTTATAGTGTTCACTTCCAATATTAACGCATCCTATCTTCCAGTATTCAAATCTGAAATCAAATTGGAGTGTGATCCTGGTTTTTGGATGCATGAAACCACACTATCTCCGAAATTTTACAGTTATATTCCTTCGTAAGTTTTTTATCATTGTAGTTTTGCTGTCTGTCAAACTCATTTACTTTGACATTAGCTTGTTATTTTTCAGAGGTTTCGACGGAACTATCTCTCTCCAAGCCTCCTGTATGGAAAGCGGAGTTTGGTCTCTTCCAGAGATTACTGATGCTGTTGATTGCTCGCCTTTGTATTGTTACGATCCAGGCTTCATTCCCAACAGCAAACGAGTGACTGAATTTCGTCGTCACGTTGAACCTTTGGTAAATGGGACAACCGATCAGATATCAGTAAATGGAACCAATGGCACAAGCAATCAGACAAATGTTACCGCAGCTACTACTGTTTCGACTAGTGTGGAAGAAATAGTAACGTTTCCTTATAATACTTTGATGCAGTATCAGTGCAATATGGTAAATATTTCATTACATTTTTTGTTAAATATATATTTTACTTTGATTACTATCGATATTCCATGCACAGTATATAGTTTCGAGTGAAATCGTACTAAAATGGTTCCCAACTAACACTACAAATAACAGATACCAAGATATGCTCACAGCTCTTTTATCTTGATCTCATTTATCTTCTATATGTTACACCCCCTTATTCCTGGTTTTCATAAATCGAAAAACCTCAGACTTATCATCATTTCTACATTTAGATTGCAATGCCTGCATCTGTCTGCCAGAAAGTTATTATATTTAGTAATGCAGTACTAAAATGCTATGAAATTTTCAGGGATTTTGGTTTACTGAGACTAGGACATACACAGAGATCCATTGCAATGAAACAGGCTCATGGGAACCAGACCCATCTGATATGGAATGTATACCTGTTTCATGTGGTGATTCCGGTTCTGTAATGAATGCTGAAAAAATCGGTTCTGACTATACGGTCTTTAGTGAGGTATAATAAAACTTATTTTGAAATGTAGAAACAGTTTTCACATGAAATTGTGTTTCTACCAGGTTTCTTATCATTGCATGGAAGGCTATAAGATCAACAATCAACTCAATGGAAGTACAATCAAATGTATGTTGGATGGAAGATGGTTTCCACCTCCATTTTCTATCTCGTGTGAGTTAGTGGCATGTGGTACACTTCCAAGAATAAGCAATGGCAAATTTTATAATGAAAGCCAGGTAAATAATTATTTAAATTGATGACAAACTATAATTGTGCGCTTTGGCATTTCTTGCTTTTAAAACATCCGTCTAACTGCAAGCACTGTACACTATAGGAGTGAATCTTTTTACTCGTACATTACTTGTACATTACTTTATTAATAAAATGTTGACTTTTTTCAGTTTTAATTTTGTTATCACTACTCTCTGCAAAACATCTTCCAAATAGAGTTTTGTCCGTAGGTGTAAAGATAACCATTGTCCACTGCTATTCATATATGTGTATTTTTTATTTTTAGAATTTTCTTTGGAAGTTTGTTTCTGGAGATACAATAATAATGCGTTGTAACCCAGGATATCAATTTGACACAAAAACAACTGAGGTTCGGTTTACATGCAACTTTGAAGGGGAATGGATACCGGCTGATGAAAGCAATACTGAGCAATTCCATTGTGAACTTGCTCTATGTGCACAGCCTCCCGCAGTGAAAAATGTTGACTTAATAGATCATGCAAAAGTTTATAGGTTGAATGATTTGGTTCATTATGCTTGTCCACCTGGAATGGAACTAGCAAACCGTTCTGGTCTTGTCGCAGAAGTTGTTTGCTCACTCAATACAACATCACATTCAAACATGAGTTTAAGTCAGGCGAATACTAGGAAACCCATGTTCACTACAAGTTGGAATCCTGATCCCATGAGTATAGAATGTGTTCTAGTGGAATGCGATTATCCAGGTAATTTTTTACCTATATTTTTTCATGTCATGCCTTTATGATTCCAAACAAATGCAAATTAAGTCCCTCACATGCACAAGTGTGATCTGAAAATCGCTCTCGATAGAACTACTGATAAAGCGTTGTTCGATTTTGAAACAAGTCAGCATTTGGTAAATTCAACGCAAGCACAGCAATCATATACAATTCCGATACCGAATACAAATAAAATCGTGGCAACTCTATCATGTGGCCCCTTAGTTTTTTGGAAACCATTTTGATTACAATTTGTGGTATCATACATTGATTTAAAATTTTAAAAATACTCATTCCTTGTAAAGAAGTTCCTCCATATATTCGTCGACAATAAAAAGCATGTTTTTTTGTGCGTGAAGGTACCCTACCAAGCGCGTTAATCCATGTTACCGGTAATCGCTCCGGAGAATGGGCAGAATATTCTTGTTTGGAAGGATATCGAGTGTCTTCAAGCAAAAATTTCAAGATAAAGACCTTCTGCAATGATAATGGACTATGGGAACCAGCTCTTAGTTCATTTTCATGTGTTCCTATCCCATGCTCTATCCCAGTTGTTAATAAAGGGGTGGAGAACGTTCAAAAAAAACATCCATACTGGCCTCACTTTTATGGTGATCTTGTGACTTTGACTTGCCCATTTGGAAAATGGTTTCCAGATTTTCCTGCGAATGGAATGAGGTATATGGATTTCATCTAGAAAAATCATTATTTCATGAAATAGTAACAGGGACAAATAGTTTTTTTGCATAGATCAAAATCACATTTAAATAAGGTGATTGTATGAAAAGTAATTTACATATTTAATTATACATTTAAAAAAATATACAGTATGTTTATAAAGAAAATCGCCCCGCGGTTGTCTACAATTACTAAAATTTAAGGTTTCTTGAATGCTTTGTATCAAAGCTAAAACCCATTCACTCATTATTATTAAAGTATTAGCTGAAACTTTTTATCATCAAATATCTTCAAAATGTTTGAATCAAAGTGAGCAAAAGTTGTGCCCTTTGATTGTCATGTTAGAGATAAGAATGGTATGCTTTGGACTGAGAATTTATTCTACCTGTAAAGACCATACCTGCCTTAGAAATCAGTTGGTTTTTCTGTCATTTGTTTTAGCTGTGCTTGTCAATAGGAATGCTTTTCATTTTTAGAGGCGCTAAAAAGGTTGTTACCGAATGTCTGCAAGATGGGAGTTGGAGCATTGATACTGTCTTGGCTACTTGTGAGAAAATTACATGCCCGCATCCTGGCTTTGTTAATGGTGCGACTATTGTTTATACCGATCAGCTACTTAACCAAACAGGTATTGTATCTCATACTCACTGACATGCTGTAACAAAGTTATCAGCAGATGACATAATATTGTATCAATTTATTGCAAGAACCTTATGAATACCCTATAAATGCAATATTGAATATTACTTGCAAAGAAGGATATGCTTTATCTCTAACTGGTACAAGAGGAATGGCTACTGAATGCTCTGAATATGGTTAGTATTCGTAATATCTAGGTGAAATGTATTTTATTACATGCTTACGTCTTCTGTTTCATTGCAGGTGGGTGGAAACCAATTCCATTATTTAATAATGATGCCGGGTGCTTTCCAATAAACTGTCCCGATCCGGGCCAGCGTAATAATTCCATACGTTCGGTCGAGGGTTTCGGATTAGGAGACAGAATTACCTACTATGCCGATCCAGGTTATAGATCGTTGCAGTTGAGAGAAACCATTGTGATTTTGCAATGTACGACAGATGGGACGTGGAATGTGGAAGGAAGTAGAAATATCTCGAATAATGGTTCGAGTGGAATATTATCTAGGAAGAGAAGGTTAGTGTTTCCAGTCATCATAGGGAATTGGTTTTTCTCTATAACTGTGTCATCAAATCTTGTGTTGCATCTGTTTTGTTGAATCTCTCTGATGTTGCATTATGAACTATGACTAACCAGAATATGGTGATCACAATATATGAAGTGCAACCCAGCCTTGCCTAGGAAATCCTTAAATGGCAGACCTCATATATAAGTATATATATCCCAATTGTTATCTTGGCCAAAAGGGGTAGA